>JAODPA010088676.1:0-24195 GCA_025585075.1 Nepenthes mirabilis | reverse complement strand
AAAAAAAATCAGATATAATTTATTAATAAATAAACTAAAATTTCCTATTGACGATGATAAATTTATTTATTGACTATAATGACTCACCTATCTCATTGAGTGAAAGTTGATTCCTTACTAGTTTTTTATCAAAAATAATAGCACTGTTATTATTGGAAAAGAGGGTATCCGATTTTTCCGCTCGAATAACACAGTAAGGAATGAAAAAGAAGAAAAATCAAACACCAGTATTTTACGTAGAAAACCCTTATCAATCAAGGGAAAAAATCACGGGACGATCTGTCCACAAAACTAATTCCACTATATGTAAGATTTGGGAACAATTTCACTCTTTGCATAGGCAGAAGAGAACAGAAAACAAAGAACAGAAAACAAGCAAAACACACCACGGTTACTTGCAAAATTTCGCTCTCCTCACTTCACAATTTTCTCCTCTCTGTTTCTTCGCCTTACAAGCTTTCTCACACACCACTCAACTCAAGTAAGTCACAATACTTGCTTTTAATATATTGAGATCTTCATACCAGAAATCGGGGCAATATTCCATATACGAGGATAGGATCTATCCTTTCCAACAATATGAATATGTCCTATCCAAAACTGGCTCTCCCATAACCGTCTGAGATCACGTATTTTCAGAGGATCTTCTGAATCGGTGTCGTTCTAGATTTCCTGGCAGGCGGCTAACGATTCTCTATCCGCGTTTTCCATAAGATCAGTCAACACCCTTGTTGACCGCCCATAAAGAATCCGGTCAACTTTGTTGACTAGAATGTTGACCAAAATTTCTTCAACTTATTATGTACAAATAACACATCTTTGCTCCACGCAAGTCCTCCGTCCAACAAGACTTCCACACGGACGTGATTTCCAACAAACTTTTCCTCACGACCGTGAAAAAGTTAAATCCGTTAGCCCGGCTATCTTGCAGCATGCCTCATTCTTTTCTTTCGGTAGAATCTTAGTCATTATGTGTGCCCCGTTCTCTTCAGTGCTAACATTGTCCAACGACAGTAGACCATCCTCAAATATATCTCTTACTCAATAATATCGCACATCAATATACTTTGATTTGGAATGAAGCGAAGAGTTTTTGCATAGATGAATGGCACTCTGGCTATCACAGAGTACCACATATTTTTTCTGTTCAATGCCCAATTCTTGAACGAACTCCTTCATCCATAACATTTCCTTACAAGCTTCCGTCACTGCGATATACTCGGCTTCAGTAGTGGATAGGGTCACGCACTTCTGCAGCTTGGACTGCCAAGAGACTGCACCTCCGGCAAATTTCACCAAATAACCTGAAGTATATTTGCACAAATCTATGTTGCCGGCCATGTCAGCGTCTGAATAGCCCACTAACTGGGGCTTATCGCTTCCAAGACACAGGCACTTCTTGGAAGTTCCTCGAATGTATCTCAGAATCCACTTCACTGCATACCAGTGCTCCTTTCCTGGATTGGACAGAAATCGGCTAACTGTCCCAACAGCATGAGCTTTATCCGGTCTAGTGCACACCAATGCATACATCATGCTTCCCACAGTTGAGGAATAGGGTACACTTATGTATTTCTTCTCATCATCTTAGGACGAACATTGGCGAGTGCTTCACTTATGGTGGTTCGCTAATGGTATGCTCACAGGCTTTGACTTGTCCATATTGAATCGCTTGAGCACCTTCTCAATATAGCTTTCTTGTAACAACCATAATTTTCTTGCCTTTCAATCGCGTATAATTCTGACTCCCATAATTTGCTTCGCCAATCTAAGGTCCTTCATAGAAAATGACCGCTCAAGTTGCTCTTTCAGCTCCTTTATTCGAACACTGTTGCGTCCAATGATCAATATGTCATCCACGTATAGGAAAAGGATGACAAAATCATTATTAGAAAACCTTTGTACAAATACGCAGTGATCACGAGTAGTTCGCCAGTATCCTTGACAAGCCATAACCGACTCGAACTTCTTGTACCACTGTCGAGGAGCTTGCTTCAGACCATACAGACTTTTTCTCAGATGGCAGACAAGTTGTTCATTCCCCTTAGTCTTAAACTATTTTGGCTGTTCAATATAAATCTCTTCTTCGAGCTCACCATGGAGGAAAGTCGTTTGGACATCCATCTACTCTACCTCAAGGTCCTGAACAGCCGCCAAACCCAGCACGACTCGTATGAAGGACATCTTTACTACTTGAGCAAATATCTTATCAAAATCAATTCCCTTCCGTTGACCGAAACCTTTCACCACCAACCGTGCCTTATATCTAGGCTCTTTGGTATTCTCGTTTGTTTTCAACCGGAAGACCCATTTATTCTTTAATGCTTTCTTCCCCTTAGGAAGCTTAACTAGGTTGAAAGTGTAGTTCTTATGAAGAGAACTAATCTCATCATTCATGGCTTCCAGCCATTTCTCCTTACTTTCGTCCTTCATAACCTCTTCATAGTTCTCAGGCTTTTCAACATCAGTAATCTAGACGTATTCGTTGGGCGACAGACGGACGGACGGTCGTCTGTTACGTGAGGATTGTCTGACAGAAACATTCCCGCCTGGTTGAGGGATGACTCCGTCCATGGTGTTATCCGGTGCCATGATCTCCTCTTCATTATCCTTAACCATCTCAGGGCCATGATCCTCTCCTTCCAATAATGCCGGACGGACAGCTTCAATACTAACTTTGTCCATTTGCTCATCATCGCACTTGGTCTTTCTGCCAATATCTTCAATCATCTCATTTTTAGTGAAGGTTACATCCATTGACTGGACGAGTCTTCTAGTAGCTGGATCATAGAATCGGTAACTTAACTCATCCTCCCCAAAGCCCAAAAAGATGCACTGTATCGTCTTTGGCTCTAACTTTAACCTTTCGTCTCTCGGGACATGTACAAATACTTTACACCTAAACACCCGCAAATGATCATATGATGGCTCTTTGCTCATCCATATCTTTTCTGGCACTTCACCCATCAAAGGTTTACTGGGCGACCTATTTATGATGTATGCCGTCATCCTA
Organism: Nepenthes mirabilis; assembly: GCA_025585075.1. Lineage (NCBI taxonomy): Eukaryota > Viridiplantae > Streptophyta > Magnoliopsida > Caryophyllales > Nepenthaceae > Nepenthes > Nepenthes mirabilis. Next base: position 21,182 of record JAODPA010088676.1, on the reverse strand, counting down.
TGTGCCTCAACCCAGAAAGATGCAGAAAGTTTGGCTTCTAAAAGCATGCAACGTACTCTCTCCAGAAGTGTACGATTCATCCGTTCTTCCACTCCATTCAACTGTGATGTCGTTAGCGGTGTCTTCTGATGCCTGATACCACGTGACCGGCAATAGATATCAAAAGGTCCCAAGTATTCGCCGCCATTGTCACTCCGGACGGCCTTCAGTTTCTTCCCCGTCTGACGCTCCACAGGAGCATGAAATTGCTCAAATGTATCAAAACCTGGTCTTTAGTTTTCAGTGGGTAAACCCACAACTTTCTGGAACTGTCGTTAATGAAAGAAACAAAATACTGAGCTCCACCAATCGACCTTTCTTTGAATGGTCCACACACATCTGTGTATGAGACCTAACACTTCTGCCTTTGAGGCGAACTGGTCTCCATAAAACGAGACTCTCCTTTGTTTGTCGGTCAAGCAATGAGGACACATCTTTTGTCCGTCCTCCTTTATTCCATTGATCATACCCTTTCTGGCCAGATGAGACAGACCCCTTTCACTCATGTAACCCAACCTTCTGTGCCACAAATCCTCTGCCTCCTTGCAGATTGTAGCGTTCACGTCTCCGACTACTGTAGAGGCCTTCATCACATATAGGCCGGAGCTCTTTTTCCCTTTTGCTATAATAAGAGATCCTTTGGTTAGTTTCCATTCGCCTTCACAGAATATATTGCAGAAACCTTCGTCATCCAATTGACCGGCTGAGATGACATTCAGCCGAATATCAGGGACATAACGTACATCCTTCAGTATCAGTTTTGTCCCATTGTTTGTGACCAAGGCAACATCTCCCCTGCCTACCACCGGAGATGTTCCTTCATGGTCTATCCTAATCACTCCAAAGTCTCCTAGAGTATAAGATGTAAACAATCCCCTTCTGGACGTGGCATATAAAGTAGCACCAGAATCAATTACCCAGTCAGACTCTTTATCCGTCAGATTTATCACGTCCCCTTCACATGTCAACAGGAGATCGCCTTCAGTGACTACTGAGACGGAGGGTATTTTCTCTCCACGTCCCTTATCACCTCTTTTATTTTCTGCATTTTTCCGTTTCCACTTGAAGCAATATTTCTTAATATGACCCTTCTTGCCAGAGTGATGGCACTCAAGGTTTTGGTACATTGACCGTGATTTGCTGCGACCTTTTCTCCTCGTTTTTGACTGTGACCTCTACTTCTTCCATTGGATTCAGTCACCAATATCTCAGAATGAGGGGACGACGAGATCTCTTGTGACCGTCTTGACTCGTTCATGAGTAAAGAGATAATAACCTCGTCCAACCTTAAAGTATTCTTTCCAAATAGTAGTGTTGTGACGATATGTTTATAAGTGGCAAGCAGAGAGGCCAATAGAACTAACGCCTTATCCTCCTCCTTGATTTCTTCATCAAGAGCAGACATCTGCGTCAATATCCAGTTAAACTCGTCCGAGTGTTTCTCAAAACTCCCTCATTCCGACAATCGTAAACTATAAAACTACTTCTTTACATGTAATCTGGTTATCAAAGACTTGGACTTATAACGGCTCTCCAACTTCTCCCAAACCTTTGTCGGATCAGTCAAACCAAGAACCTCTTGGAAAGTGTTGTCTGCCAGGCACAACTTGATGGTACAATTTGCAAGATCTCTTTTGTCTTATCATTCATCATCAGTCAGATTTACGGGCTTTTCTTCCTTCTTCTTCAACGCCTTCACCGTCCCTTCTCTAGTTAGGATATTCTTCACCCTCTCTTGCCAGAGAATGAAATTACTCTACCTGTTGAACTACTCAACGCTGAACAGCAAATTCTTCGACGACGATGACACTATTTGAACAGAGTTCGAAACCTGTCTCTGATACCACTTGTTGGGAAAGAGGGCGTCCGACTTTTCCGCTCGAATGACACAGTAAGGAATGAGAAAGAAGAAGAAAAATCGAACACCAGTATTTTACGTGGAAAACCTTTATCAATCAAGGAAAAAAACCACGGGACGATCTGTCCACAAAACTAATTCCACTATATGTGAGATTTGGGAGCAGTTTAACTCTTTACACAGGCAGAAGAGAACAGAAAACGAAGAATAGAGCACAAGCAAAACACACCACGGTTGCTTACAAAATTTCGCTCTTCTCACTTCACAGTTTTCTCCTCTTTGTTTCTTCGCCTCAAAAGCTTTCTCACATACCGCTCAACTCAAGCAAGTCACAATATTTACTTTTAATATATTGAGATCTTCATACTAGAAATCGGGGGCAATATTCCATATACGAGGACAGGATTTCTCCTTTCCAACAATATGAATATGCCCTATCCAAAATTGACTCCCCCATAACCATCTGAGATTACGTATCTCCAGAGGATTTTCTAAGTTGGCGCCATTCTGGATTTCCTAGCGGGCGACTAACGATTCTCCGTCCGCGTTTTCTATAAGACCGGTCAATACCTCTGTTGACCGCCCATAAAGAATCCAGTCAACTTTGTTAACCGGAATTTCTTCCACTTATTCTGTACAAATAACACATCTTTGCTCCGCGCAAATCCTCCGTCCAACAAGACTTCCACACGGACGTGATTTCCAACGGTTATTCTAAATTTATTATGTTAAACTGTAAAACTATGGAAATATTGATTTTTTGAAGATAATTTTTTCATTAAATCACTTTGTGTCTTAACCTTATTGGGGAAAAGATCTTGGATTTTCTTCTGGGGCTATGGCATTATTATTCGCCTGTTAAATCCTGAGATGAACGCTGCTTGACCGCGCAGCTGCAGCATATATAGACTACAGTAGCATCACTCAAAAAGCAGATGAGAACCTAGGTCTCTTGCCCAATCACCAAGAGAATTTAAAAGCTAATCAACTATCTGCCATGGCTGAAACTCCAAGAGATTTTGTTTGCCTTGGATTAGCAGCTGTCTTCTTCCCAAAATCACCATATTCTTCAGTTTTATGAAATCAATCCTATATAATTATCCTATGCTATTTTATTTTGGGCTATCCTTGGTCAGGAGAATGTGAATGGATTAAACACAGCTACGCGACTGAAATCAATCATTGAAAGGTAAGCCCTCTGTATTTTATTTCATCCAGGACTTCTTCAATTCACAGCAATGCATATGCCACATTGACAGAGAAAACATATCATCTCTGTCTCCTCTTCTTCTCTCATTGTGGAGCAATTTTGACCATAAGCACAAACCCCAACAGGTTCAGTGACGTTTCTTCTATTGAAAAACTACCCAAAAGTAAGGCCATTTTTTTTATATGACCCGCCGTCATTCAATGTCTCCAAACAGCCACACAGAAATTTAAATCAGTTGGAGCAAGTGATGGAACACTTTATTTCTTTGGTCTTTTACTTTTCTCCTTTGCTAAGTCGTTCTTCCTTTCCTTTAAATTAACAGTTTAATGCTGGGTAGAAGTTTGGCATACAGATTGATAATTGAAAGGTAGCTGAACTCAGTTTGTTCTTTTTAATTTTTTCTAATTTTTTACATCTACAGAGATTGATGTAAAGAAGATGCAGGGCAAATATGTTAAAGATCCTATACCAGGTTAATATTTTTTAGTAAAAAAACCCTTATTATGGGGTCACGAAACTGCTTTTGGAATTTCAATCACACCAAATGAAGTTAGTCCATGAAACCGATTCAATTAAGATATCATACTCTTTCTTAGTCACTATTCTATCCGTCAAATTAAAATAGTCATACTCATCATCAATAGAAAATATCAAAATTAATACTGTCCTATCACAGGTTCCTTATTTGTAGGTGAAGGACAATATCCCAATTTAATATGCTTCATTATTACCAGTTAGACTGAGTTGTTTGACAGCAATTTCCTCTATCACATTATCAAAGTCTATGTAGGCATGATTTTGAGATTTAGCAAAAACATGTAAAGAGCTTTCATTGTTTATTCCGTTTTTCTATAATTGCTCAATCAACTAAATTCCCCATCTTATGCAACCTCCAATTTTCCAACATCCCAAATAAAACAAGTAGCACCAATTCATGGAACCAAGGGAAGTAAAGCATAAACTAACCTGCCATAATTTTTATGTTATATCTTTTGCCCTCTCTCTGTGGTTCTGTATGATTATTGATCTTTACTATCCAATTAATCTATGGCCTCCAGGTCCAGATCCATTCAGATTGAGGGCTCTTTTAACCATAGATGAAAATAAATGCCGATATTTCTTGATGCCATGACAATATTACAAAATAATGACTTATATTTTTCTATTAGTCTACGATTATTGGACAATTTTTCTTTCAATATATCCGATGTCAATATTTATTATCCAATATGTCATATTCTGACATGGCAATGACTACTACCAATATTTTTATCCATACTTCTAACATAAAAGGTGGCATGCATTCATCAAGGACCAGTAATCCACTGAACATTCATTTGGGGATTGGCAAATTCTCCAAATATTTGGGTTAAAGGAGGGAGAGGTGGTCTTTCTGTTAGAAAAATGTCAGCATAGTATTATCCCCTAAAAAGTCATTTCTTGTATTCTACACCCAATGGTGCTTCTTGAAAGCCGATTACTGGTAGGCTAAGACCCTCCTTGATGAAGAAGAGCGACAAAGCAGACTTCAAACAGCAAGGGAGACAGTGTTGAGGGTTTCAGGTGAAATTGTAAATCTGAAGCTTTGATTTGAACCTTTTTAATATGTGTTTCTATAATGTTTGAAGAAAGAAGCAATTTGATTTAGAGATCTATTCAGATTTGTGTTCCTGGTGGCATGTCCGGTGTGCTAGGGTATGGTTTCATTGAGTTCTTATATGATAATGATTTGACGATAGTCAATGGGTATGGTGCCTACAGTACTGCCAATCAGGTTGCTCACGGTTGCAAGACTCATATGGAAACTACATATAATGCTTTAGAGTTTTTTTTTTTTCACATTCAATGGAGGCAGGAGCCGATTGTGGCAATGATGAGCAAGAGAGTGTGTTTTATTGGTATTGGCCATTTAACTAATTTGGTTTCTAATTTGAGCCTTTTTATTAACAAAGCTTTCAATACTCATTATTTAAGAAGAGCTGTTATAGTCCTCTCAGTGGAGGGGTTTTCATATTCACTAAACCATTAGAATAAGAAATTGGATGGATGAATATTATAGATTACATCAAATAGAATTTGTTATTTAATCTTTATTATTTATCCACATAATTTCTAATTTTGACAATTATTTGGCTATAAGAATCTCCTGTTGAAGGGTCACTCCCGTGTGAAATTCCTAATAGTCCGAGGACTTTAAGAATGCACGAAGACCTTGAGAGGCTGTGGTCCAGGAACTCATACACTAAATGTCCGCGGATTATAAAAAGTATCGTTAGCGTAAGAAGAAGATGGTCAACAGGCGTTGACCGGCTAAAAATTGATATCCTGCAAAAACTGTCATCTGCAGTAGGCGTACAGTTAACCTACCATATTTGGTAGTTGAAGAACGTCAGCATGTCTGCCTGCAGCGCATGCATGCGCCGCCTGTAGGATAAGGCATGTGCCTGCTATTATAGGCCTTGGAAGTTGAGCACCAACTACCATACAGCCAGAGTAGTTTGGTGGTCACCAGCCCATCCATATATATATATATATTCCTTGTATTTAGTATATATATGAAGTGAGCAAAAAAAAGGTGCATGCTAGGGTGAGATAAAGGAGAGACAGAGTGAGAGAAAAGAGAGCAGGAAGAAGAAAAATTCAAAGTGTGTTTCTTGTGCTCTGTTCTTGATTTTCGCCTATTGTGGTTTGTGTAACCAAATCTCATACTTAATGGATTTATTTGTGGACTCAATATCCCATGGTTTTTTCTTATTTTAGAAGGGTTTTTCACGTAAAATATTTGGTGTTCATTTTCTTCTTCTACTTTCACTTCATTGTGTGTGTGTGTGGCATTCTCGTACCTTTGCTGTCCGACCACTTCCCTCCCTCGTCTGAGTAGGGACGCGACTTAGTGTTTGTAGTCCAGCCGCTCATTTTGATGCCAATAAGTGGTATCAGAGCCCAGTTAAGAACTCTGCCCTAATGGAGTCATCATCATCTTCGAAGAACTCGCCGTTTAATGTGAAGCAGTTCAACGGTCAAGGCAACTTTATCCTCTGGCAAGAGAGGGTGAAGAATATCCTAATTAGAGACGGAACGATGAAGGCCTTGAAGAATGAAGAGAAGCCAAAAATTTTAACCGATGATAAATGGCAAGATAAAAGAGACTTTGCAAACTGCACCATCAAGTTATACCTGACGAACAACACTCTCCAAGAGGTCCTCGGTCTAACAGACCCAACAAAGGTCTGGGAGAAGTTGGAGAGCAGATACAAGTTCAAATCCTTGACAACCAGACTACATATAAAGAAATAGTTCTATGACTTGCGGTTGTCAAAAGGTGGCAACTTTGAGAAATATTTGGACGAGTTTAATCGAATCGTGACGAAGATATCCGCCCTTGACGAGGAAATTAAAGAGGACAATGCGTTAATACTGCTAGCCTCCCTGCCAACTTCTTATGACCATATCGTTACCACCTTACTGTTTGGAAAAGACACGCTGAAGTTGGACAAGGTTATTACCTCCTTACTCATGATGAGTCAAAGCGGTCACAAGGGGCCTCAACCTCTTCGCATTCTAAGGTCCTTGTGACCGAGTCCAGAGGAAGGAGTTAAGGACGTGGTCAAAAGTTTGGAGAGAAAGGCCGCAATAAATCTCAGTCAAAATACCAAAATCTTGAGTGCCACCACTGTGGTAAGAAGGGACATCTGGAAAAACTGTTTCAAATGGAAGTGAGAAAACACGGAGAAAGAGAAACCAGAAAAAGGACGAGGAGAAGAGAAGTCCTCGGTCTCAGTGGTCACAGAACGCAACCTTCTGCTGACATATGAAGAAAACGTGGCAAGCCTAATGGACCATGAGTCCGAATGGGTGGTCGATTCTGGAGCTTCTCTGCATGTCACGTCTAGAAGAAGTTTGTTCACATCGTATACTCCAGGAGACTTTTGAATGATAAAGATGAAAAATGAAGGAACATCCCCAGTTGTTAGGAGATGTAACGTTGTGCTGGTCACCAATAATGGGACGAAGCTGATGTTGAAGGATATTTGTCATGTCCTTGATATCTAACTGAATATCATTTCAGCCGGCCAACTGGATGATGAAGATTACTGTAATACCTTCTGTGAAGTGAATGGAACATGACCAGAAGGTCTCTGGTTGTAGCACGAGGAAAAAAGTCCTCCGACCTGTACATAATGAAAGCTTGTGCAGTGGCTGGGGACACAAACTCCATCACCAACAAGGAATCTTAGGACCTGTGGTACCGGATGTTGGACCACATAAATGAACGTGGACTATGTTATCTGGCCAGGAAGGACCTCATCCTAGAGCTAAAGGAAGATGGATTGAAGAAGTGTCCTCATTGCATGGCCGAGAAGCAGCGTAGAGTCTCGTTCCATGAAAACTCATCCTCTGTGAAGGCTGACATGCTTAATCTCGTCCACACAAATGTATGCGGACTATTTACGGATAAGTCTTTTGGTGGAGCTCAGTACTTCGTCTCCTTAATTGGCGATTACGCCAGTAAGCTGTGGGTTTACTCACTTTGCACCAGCTTTGGATTAAAGAAGATCGGCCATAGAATCGAAGAAACGAATGGGGACATAGTGAGATTCTCTCGATTTGCTACTCTACATTTTTGAAAAGTGGAATAATAATAAAGGTCGTAGTACCATACGCCCGTAACAACAACAACAAAGAGGTTGATTTTAGAATTGTATAAATCTTTTGCAAGAATACAAAGACGGCTTTGCTTGGGAGTATTCAGAAATGCCTGGCCTTGATAGGAGTCGAACACCAGTTACCGATCAAGCAAGGCCCTTACAAGCAACCGCCCAGCCCAGGCGGATGTCTCCCGAGATCACAGCAAAGGTGAAAGAAGAAATCGAGCGCCTCTTGAACGCGAAATTCATCAGATCAATTCGCAAGTCCTCGGTTTATTTAAGTAATTTCATGCTCTTATTGAGTATCGATGGGGAAGAAATTGAAGACCGTTCGCAGTGATAACGGAGGGAATACATTAGGACTTTTGACGCCTACTTTAGGTCTCATGGTATCAGATATCAGAAGACACCACCAAAAATACTGCAACTGAATGGAGTGATCGAGTTGATGAATCGCACACTGCTGGAAAGGGTCAGGTGTATGCTTTCTGAGGTGAAGCTGTCCAATTCCTTCTAAGCAGAAGCATTAAAGACCGCGGCCTATGTCATTAATAAGTCGCCCGGCAAACCATTGAAGGGTGAGGTATTAGAGAAGATATGGTTAGGTAAGGAGCCCTCTTATGATCACCTAAGGATATTTGAATGCGAAGCCTATGTTCATATTCCGAGAGATGAAAGGAGCAAATTGAAACCAAAGACGATACAGTGCGTCTTTCTGGGCTATGGAGAAGACGAACTAGGCTACAGATTTTATAATCCTGCTGAGAAAAGACTCGTCCAGTCAAGGAATGTAACTTTTGTTGAGGATGAAACTATTGATAACATTAGCAGGAAGACCAATTCTTATGTTACTCGGACGGACAAAGTGAGTGTTGAAATTATTCGTCCGGTGTCCATGGAGGACGAGAACAATGGTCTTGAAGTGGCTGAGGACAATGGTGAGACGGACGAGGCACCTGACGAGGGGTCAGAATGAAGTTATTCCTCAACCGGCCGAGGAGGGTCCAATGAGACGGTCCATGAGGAACAGACGACCATCGGTACGTCTATCACCTAGTGAGTATATTTTGCTCACTGGTGCCGGAGAGCTTGAGATGTATAAAGAGGCTATGGAAGATAATAATAAGGAGAGATGGCCGAAAGCCATGAAAGATGAAATGAGCTCTCTTCATGAGAATCATACTTTTAATTTGGCCGAACTTCCTAAGGAGAAGAGAGATCTAAAGAACAAGTGGGTCTTCCGGTTGAAGACGTCCGAGGACACCACACCGCCGAGGTGCAAAGCACGGCTTGTAATGAAAGGTTTTAATCAACACAGAAGTGTAGATTTTGATAAAATCTTTGCAGCGGTAGTAAAAATGCCATCGATCTGTGTCGTGCTTGGTTTGGCAGCTATTTTAGAATGGGGATAAAGCAACTGGATGTTCGAACAGTATTCCTCCACCGTGACCTTGTAGAGGAAATTTACATTAGCAACTGGATGGTTGGGACAGGGATACCAAAAGACTACTTCTGACCACTGCGTCTTTGTGCAGAAATTTTTCAAGGACAATTTTGTCGTCCTTCTCCTTTATGTGGACAACATGCTAATTGTCAGACAAAATAGTACTCGAATCAAGGAGCTAAAGGAACAACTAGGCCAATCGTTTGCTATGAAAGATCTCGGACCGGCGAAGCAGATTCTGAGGATCAGAATATTTCGCGACTAGAAGAGTAAGAAACTTGGGTTGTCCCAAGAGAGCTACATTGAAAATGTGCTATAGCGCTTTCACATGGACAAGTCTAAACCAGTGAGTACCCCACTGGCTAATCATTTCAGGTTAAGTAGGAAGCAATGTCCGTCCTCGGACACACAGAAAGTCCGCGTGAGAGGCATACCTTATTTCTCAGCCATTGGTAACTTGATGTACGTAGCCGTATGTACAAGGCCGGATATTGCTCATACGGCCAGTACTGTCAGTAGATTTCTCGCAAATCCATGGATGGAGTATGGATTTGCTGTGAAGTGGATTCTCAGTTATCTCTGAGGGACTTCAAAGATGTGTCTGCATTTTGGAGAAGAGAAGTTCCAGTTGGTCAACTACACAGACGCGGACATGGCCAAAGACATTGACTCTCGGAAATCCACCTCAGGGTATTTAGTCAAGTTTACCAGTGAAGCAGTCTTTTGACAATCTAAATTACAAAAGTGCGTCGCCCTTTCTACTACGGAAGCCGAGTTCATCGCTGTGACCGAGACCAGCAGGGAGACGTTATGGATGGAAAGATTCATTCAAAAATTGGGCCTGGGGCAAAAAAAATATGTGGTGCTCTGTGACAGCTAAAGTGTCATACATTTGTGTAAAAATTTCTCATTCCATTCGAGATCGAAACACATTGACTTTCGATATCATTAGGTGAGAGATGTTATTGATGAAGGACGGCTGTCAGTAGAGAAGGTCCGGTCAGACGAAAATGGGCCAGACATGATGACCAAAGTTTTACCTAAGGGAAAGCTGGAAGTTTGCTATGACATCGCTGGGCTAACAGATATTACTTCCTCACGGTCGTGAGGGCAAGTTTGTTGGAGGGTCGCTCCCGTGTGGAAATCCTGATAATCCGAAGACTTCAAGAATGCACAAGGACCTTGTGAGGCTAAGGTCCGCAGACTTACATACTGAATGTCCGCGGACTATGTAAAGTATCTTAGGCGCAAGAAGAAGATGGTCAACAGGCGTTGACCGGCTGAAAATTAATATCCTATAAAAATTGTCCTCTACAGTAGGTGTACAGTTAACCTACCATACTGGGTAGTTGAAGAACGTCAGCATGTCTGCCTGCAGCGCATGTATGCGCCGCCTATAGGACAGGATGTGTGCCTGTTGTTGCGGGCCTTGGAAGTTGAGCACCAACCACCATACAGTCAGGGTGGTTTAGTGGTCACCGGCTCATCCACATATATATATATATTCTTTGTATTTAGTATACATACGAAGTGAGGAAAAAAAGAGGTGCATGCTAAGGTGAGATAGAGGAGAGATAGCGAGAGAAAACAGAGCAGGAAGAAGAAAAATTCAAAGTATGTTTCTTGTGCTCTATTCTTGATTTTCGCTTATTGTGATTTGTGTAACCAAATCTCATACTTAGTGAATTTATTTGTGGACTTAGTGTCCCATGATTTTTTTCTTACTTTAGAAGGGTTTACCACATAAAATATTTAGCGTTCATTTCCTTCTTTTGCTTTCACTTCACTGTGTGTGTGGCATTCTCGTGCCTTTGCTGTCCGACCGCTTCCCTCCTTTCTCTGAGTGGGGACGTGACTTAGTGTCTATAGTCCGGCCGCCCATTTTGACGCCAACATCTCCCTGATAGGACCATAGCAAACTCCATTTTAGGCCCAATACCTCTTACACTGCTGTTGATTTTTATTTTTTGACACTTTCGAGACAACCCAGTTTTCTGTGGATTCAAATGGTGTGGGCAAGTCTGGTTGTTTGTGATGAGGGGATCCTTATTTTCTCTCCTAATATTATTTTTTCTTGAGAAGAATATGGTTTTTGTGATGGTTTCTAGTCTTTCTCATTGACCAAAACACCTGCTGCTCCCCCAGGATCGACTCTGTTGGGCAAATGTGGTGATACAAGATGACTTCAAAGAGTCCTCAGTAAAGATGACGTCTACAATGACTACGTCAAGGGAGATAGTAATTTTGTCAACTATAAGTCTATTAGAATTTTGACTAGGGGAATGATCAGGTTCATATGTTCGACAATATATTCTTGAAAGAATGCCAAGTGAGAAGACAGTCAACATAAAAAATTAACTGCTACTCAAGACAATTCTGAAAGTGCAAAAACAGATTTCTCAGATTGTGCTACAGGGAATAAATGACATCAGTAAGTTTGTAGGACTTTCTTTGAGAGAAATAGAGATAAGTTATGAAACTTTTTGAAGATATTAAGGCTTCTAATTGCAAGAGTAAAGGTTTGAAGAGTAGAAAAAATGACAGAAATTAATAGGCTTGAATAGAATGTGTATTATACATTGGGGATTTATTTTAATTATCATCGGTTCTAACTGTGGAAATTCTCTTTTGGTCATTGATCATTGTTTGCTGTTTATTCATTCAATATTCTTGAAAGAATGCCAAGTGAGAAGACAGTCAACATAAAAAATTAACTGCTACTCAAGACAATTCTTCAAGTGCAAAAACAGATTTCTCAGATTGTGCTGCAGGGAATAAATGACATCAGTAAGTTAGTAGGACTTCCTTTGAGAGAAATAGAGATAAATTATGAAACCTTTTGAAGATATTAAGGCTTCTAATTGCTAGAGTAAAGGTTTGAAGAGTAGAAAAAATGACAGAGAAATTAATAGGCTTGAATAGAATGTGTATCATACATTGGGGATTTATTTTAATTATCATCGGTTCTAATTGTGGAAATTCTCTTTTGGTCATTGATCATTGTTTGCTGTTTATTCATTCAATTGGTCATTGATTAAGGCTGCTTTTGGTGTACTTTGGTTTCTTTTTAATCATACAGTTACTAATTTACCGATCAAAAAAATCACATTTTTGCCATTCAATGCTGTCTGCAAAACTAGCCACAGAAAAAAAATTTAAAAAAAAAAGAAAGAAAGAAAGATGAATTTTATAACCCTGTAGAATTTCCCGTATATCTCCACCAAACTAACTTCACAATAGAAGTAAATAGTTCCCATTAAAATTATTTTCACTGCTGAATTTCATCATTTTTATGTCAACATATTTCCTTCATTACATTCTTAATCCGCCCCACCTTTATCCGTTCTTCATTATGCTATCATCCTCATTGTGCAACAAGGGACTTTGATGTGTCTCTAGTTATCGAATTGTGGTACGAATTAAGGAGCCTTCCAATGATCCGTTGCAGATCAAATTGGAGTGGATCCAGTCTCCGTTGCTACTAATTTGAAACCTATGCACCACAAACTACGAATAAGAGGCTAAAGAATTTGGCGGGACTCACTTTCCGATTTATCCTCCAACGCTCAAACTATAAATCTTCCCAATGAAATAGAAAGATGTAAGGAGGATGGTAAATAATACAGGATTGCATGTGAGTAGGGAATGTGAGAGGAGAACTGGCTCCTGTAGGTGCGCTCGACCTGAGGGCGGCTTGGAAATGTAGGAGGACTGGGCTTCTTTGTGATTGCACGCAGTCGGTAGTTCACTCGGATTGTACTTGATAAGGAATAGCTAACTATTGAAAAAAGAATTGCACTAGAAAAGAGTGCCTGGTTCTTTCTTTTTCTTCTGTGAGTTTCGCTCCTGGGCCGTTTGTCTATTTAGAGTTGTGTCCCTCCTCCTATGGACGGTGAGAGGACTTATAATGCCTAGTAGAAAGGGTTTTGGCACCAAGACTGATGACAGGTGTTCTTCAGGGATTCACTGGCTGTTGGGCGTTGATGGGAGCCACCGTGGCAAGTGTCGTCCTGTGACATTGATACAACTGTGGCTCATGGTAGCTGACAAGGGCCAAGTCTCCCCTTACGTGGGTTGGTTGGGCTGTCATTGATCGGCGGGCACAGCTATTCCCTATGTTGACCAACTTCATCGGTTGAGTCTTGCCATGCAGGCATCATCTGCACTGCCAGGCTGCTATCATAGAGGTGAAAAGTTGACTTTGTTGCAATTGGTAGAGCCTCAAAGGATATCCCCTCAGGTTGGGCCGTTGGTTCCCCATGGGCATGTACGCCGCAGGTGGGCTTTTCAGACTACCTCTGGGCTTTGCTCTTGCGTTGGGCCTTGCTGGCCAATAGGATGACCGCCAGATTGCCCTCTGTCGCGATTGGACCGTCCCGTGTCGTTCATGGACCCATCACTAGCCCCTATGCCGGGGAGTCGGGCCTTTCCAATCTCCAATATGTCAGATGATGGAATGTTGCTAACAAACTTTGGCCACATGCCTCTTCCTAAGACACCTTAGCTTGCCAGTTTCAGAGTCACGTTCCTTCCCTAGGCGTAGTGCAACCTTTCGTATAATGTTGCAGGGATTCGATACTCTGTTTGGAAAAATTCCGCTGTGAACCATGACCTGACTCCGATTCCTTGCCAACAATCGATGAATTTGTCTTTTCACTAAGAGCTCGCTACCCTCCTGTTATCACTATAAAAAGAGGGGACCCTCTAACTCTTCGCCTCAAGGTCCATCCTTATGCCATCGAAGCGATGCGGGAGCTCAAAGTTGCCTTAGTCTCTCCGAAGCCTCGTGCTGGGATTGGGTGGAGTCTTAGAAGATTTGAAGACGAGCTTGGTGTTTGCAGTGTCACTGTTATTTCGACTGTTCTCGTGCCGCCTGAACCCTACTCTGATTGTTCTCGAGCCGCCACACCTAGCAACTTGATGGTAGGGTCCCTTATTTATTTTCTCTTCCGGTAGGCTTCCGGACGTCCCCTTACGAAGGGATCCCTTGGGGTAGGCATCTTCTGCGATCCTTTCGGATTAGAAGAAGTAGCCCTGCCTTAACCTCGTCTCCGACGGGTTGTCACCGGAACTTGTTGGAGGAGTTCTGTGGTGTGAAGCTTCTCTGGTGGTGGTGGTGTTTTGTTTTTGCTCCAGAGAATCGCTTCCCACTGACATCTCACAAGGCCCGGCTCCCGGGGGTACACGTTCCATGCTTATGTAGGCATGGTCCACATGGCACTTGACCTGCAGCCGTCCTTTCTGCACGGGTCTTCCTAGTGCTCGTTTCTAGGCGTTCACTGCTAGTTTTTGCTTCCTTTATCTTTTTCTTTTATGTACTTTTGCCATTATAAATTTTGTACCTTGTAAAAGAATTCAATGAATGAAATCACCGCACATTTTCTTGCCTCTGGCGTTTCTGTTGCCATGTTCTTTAGTCTCTATATTGTTACTTTATGATTGGGATGCCTTCGTACTATCACGCATGACCTGACATCTAACAGACAGCCAGGTCGTGCATCCGACAGCTCGGTTATCCAATGACTTGCCTCTAGGCTTGCCGTTCTGGACACTTGGCTGTAGGGTTAGCCGGGCAAAGCGTCATCGAGCCGGCCTTGGTTGCGTGACTAGCTTCCTGTATTGAGTTACATTGCGTGACGATGGGCATGTCTCGTGGGCCATCGGACTTTTGACGTGACTCTACACCGTAATGATGGCCATTTCAGTTGATAGCATTGGCTCTTCTGGAGTTTGTGTGTCGCATTTATTGCTGACGGGACGGTTCCACAAGCCGTCGCTGATTCTGGTGCACGGGGTTTCGAGGCGTCAAACATATCTCGATTGGTTGTGGGAAGGGACGCGTTCTAGCGCCTCGCGGTGCTAAAATGCTTTGTTGCCATCATGAGGACGGCTTTTCGACTTCCCTATGACGTTGTTTCCATCTCCGAATCCTTGCTTATTTAAGCCGAGTGCCTTTCACCATTCCCGCACTTTGCCTTTGCCTTTGATCTGCTGCAAACTATTCTTCTTTCGACGACTTTCATTCTCCTTTCCCTCAGCTATGGCTAGCGACGATGTCAAGAAAATTTAATCGATCCTCACATCCGAGGATGTTTAGACCCTGCTTTCTCAGTTTAGGGTTTCAAGGAGCACGACGTTCCTGCTGCCTGGCGAAGACAATAGGGCCTGTTCTCCATCGGAAAGTTTCATCACCATCTATGAGGTCCATTTGCAGGGTGGACTCCGCTTCCCAATGCCAACGGACCTATGCGCAATCCTAACAACCTTGGGGGTGCCGGTGGTAAGGCTCATTCCTAACGCCATATGGTACCTGGTGTCAATCTGTCTTCTCTCGCTGCCATAGCTGCAACTTCACCATTACATCAGTGAGGGCGATTTTCACCTTCTCGTAAAAAGCCAACTGGATCTCCATGTCCCCTCCACTCTGGCTTCAACTTCAAAGGGGTGAACCCCGATTCGGTTAAGCACCGAAAGGACCGCTTCTTTTACTCAAGGACTTGTTCCAATTGGAGTCCCGAACAAGTGGGGAAAGGTGCACCTCAACATCACAAGGCCCCTAGAGGCTGATGAGAAAGCCCAGGAAAAACCCTTGGCAGACCTGATCCTAGCCAATGCCAGCACTTTCCGTGAGAGGGGACACTGGCTGACTTCAAACGCTTTCGCTGCGGCTGCATGGGAGCTGGCCCTCGTGGCGACACCTGCCGTTCTTGGAAGGCCAGGGGTGCTAATAACTCAAGAGCCCTTAGGTCCGCCGCCGAAGTGGTGTCACTCCTCCTCCGACAGCTTTTCCACTGAGTCTACCTCTTCATCAGGAGAGGATGAAGCTGCACTGCAGCAGGTTCGGAGATTTAAGAGCGCGTCGAGGGGAGTGCGTCTTATGAGCGCTTCCGCCTCAGGCCAAGCGTCTGGTTCCGAGAGAGCGCCGGGCGCCATAGCCTTGGTCGCTCCTGCGCCGGGACCCGGACCTGCCACCATCGAAGCCGGAGCTAAGCCAATTCCCGAGCTGGAGCAAGCACAACATTGTTTTCCTTCCGTTGCAGAGGTTTTGTAGGGCGAGCAATTGGTGGAGTGTCCAAACGAGCCGGCAGCGGAAGTTGCAGACAAGGCGGCACTGGGGGTCACTCCTGGGTCGGTGTCGGGTGTTGACGTTGGAGTGTCTAAGTTTCCTGTCCATGCTGAAGGGGGCGCCGGCCCAGCCAACGGCGCAGTTGAGGTTGTGCTAGTCGTCAAAGGCCTCAAGATTGCCGGGGAGCCTTCTTGCCTGGAGGCCATAGTTGCCGACGTGCCTCCTCCAGAGGTGGTTGAGATCATGGAGGAAATTCCTTCAGGAGAGATGGTCACTACTGCCACACCTTCCATGAGGACAGGCGAGTCCACCGAGCCGTGTCCTCCAAACCCTTTGAAGCTGGCGGCTCGAGGCTCGACAGCCGCTACCGTCGTCGCAAAAGAAATGACGGCACCAACATCTGAGCTCCTAGAGTCGGAAGCCATTACATCCTCTGGAGCTGAGCAACAGGAGGAATTACTTGATGCTGGCCACAAATATCCTCCCCCGGAGGGGCTTTCCTTCGCCAGGGTACCCATTCAGTATCCTCTTGTTCCTTTTCTTCCTTGGCCTTCATTCTTCCGACGTATTTGCTGCCGGCAGGTTCAGGAGAAGGCTCTGCAGCTTGCGGCAGCCATTAGTTTCCTTGCTCGAGGGCACATCAGTGCGTCGGAGCATGGAGCTGCAGTCGAGCAGCTCGAGGCCTTGGAGGGCGAGTTGCATGTGGCTGGGGAGAAGATTGCTTCCCTTGAGGGGTCGCTCCTTGATTCACAGGAGCAAAATCATCTTTTCTGCGGATACTGCCTTCAACTCAAGGATCAGTTGAGGGCCTCTATTTCGATAGTGGACATTGGGAAAGCGCTGGAGGGCAAATTTTGGGATGGCATTAGCCTCTACCGGCAGATTGTGCAATCGGTTCTCAAGGCTTTCTGATTTCTTTGCTCCACCAGGCGAATGCCAGTGCCACTCAGGTGCCAAATTTGCTTTCTTCTCCCGTGGGAACTGCCAAGCCTTCATCCTCCCAGTCGAGAGGTGACCTGTCACCGAGTTGGGCTCCTCCAGCTTATTAGATCTCCCCTTCCCCCCTTTTTTGGGGAAGAAATGGCCCGATTGTACATTTAGGACAAATTGTAATGAAACCAGCCTGATAATTTCGATCTTCGTTGCTGTTTGTTTGAGCTTTCGTGTTGAATTGCTTTTTCTTTCTTCGTCCAGCTAAGCATCACAGCTACCGTAGTTGGGCATTCAAGGCTCATTGGCCTGGTGGTGCTCATTCCCTTGGGAGGGGAATGTTGTAGCACCTTCATCCTGTGGGGTGCTCTATCTTATAACTAGGACGTCGTCGCACACCCGAGGGTGAGCCTCGCTAGGGCTAGCAAGGTTTCATGACCGCAGCAATCGGGCCCTGGCAAAGTTGTAGGCTATCGTCCGCACATTGCCATATTGACGCTCAGTCTTGCCTCAGAACGTCGTTGCTCATGCACGTCTGGTCCTAGTCCGCCGATAGTCATCGACTGAGGGTGCTCTATCCGTTGAGGGGAGGTCGTTGCACCCTCGCTCTAAAAGCCCTCTAAAGTTTTATAGGCCGTTTGGTTGGGAGTCCCAAGAGCCCCTAGGCCTGGGTTTCAGCCATCGTTAGGCCACTTGGTGAGGAACCAAGGTTTAATTTTTAACCGCTTAATGGGCCACTTGGCTCAGGGCCAAGGATCTTGGACCTCCAACAGGTCGCAAAGCAGGCCAGGACGAATCCTGCCTAACTTAGAGGCAGTCTAGATCACTTGATTTGCTAGAATGACAAACATGCATGCGATCACTTGGGCAAGTACACATGAATAAATAACAATTTTATTGATTAAATAATGTGACACAATTACAAGCACTTGGAATGATGTATGAGATCCTTACCTGGGTCCATCTTGGTCTTATTGGTAGTATTTTTTGAGGTAGGTGGCGTTCTATATTCTTGGAACGAGTTTACCATACTGGGTGCATAACTTGTATGCATCGTTCCGGAGGATTACTGAGACAAGGAATAGTCCCTCTCAGTTAGGAGAGGGCTTGTTCCTATTAGCAATTTTGCCGATTACCTCTACGCTCCGTAGGACGAGGCCACCCACTTCAAACTGGCAAGTCTTTACCCTTGTATTGTAGTACCCCGTGACCCGCTGCTGGTACGCTACGGTCCAAAGCCATGCTATGTCCCGGACCTCCTCGAGCAAGTCAAGGTGCTCCCTAAGCCTCTAAGGATTGCTGAGGGGGTCAAAACTTCCAACACGTAGGCTGGGTAGACCAACTTCCACCGTGATGACCGCCTCCGTCCTGTACCATAAGCCAAAGGGCGTTTCACGGGTCGATTCTCTAGGGGTGGTCCTGTACGACCAAATGATAGAAGGCAATTCATTGGCCCAGAAGCCCCCAGCATCATCCAGTTTGGTCTTTAATTCGTGGAATAGCATTCGATTTGTCACTTCTATTTACCCGTTGGCTTGTGGGTAAGCAATTAAAGTGTGAACCAACTTTATCCATAGATTTGCGCAATACCTAGAGAATCGTTTTTCGATAAATTGGATTCTGTTGTCGATCACTATAACCTCGGGGATCCTGAAACGGCAAATGATACTCTGGCGAATGAACTCCGATGCATTCTACTCTGTTATCCGTGCTAGGGGGACGCTTCCACCCACTTAGTGAAATAGTCAATGCTCGCAATAACTAAGTTCCTTTGTTCGGACACCACGGGCAGTGGCCCGTGAATGTTAAGCCCCCATTGCGCAAATAGTCTGGGTGTCCGCAGAGTTTGCAATTCCATGTGTGGCTAGTGTGGTGCATTCATGTGGAATTGGCAACTTTCACACTTCTTCATAAACTCCATGGCATCACGCTTCATTAAGGATCAGATGAAGCATTGCCTCATTACTTTGAAGGCCAAATTCTTGCCCTTACATGTGAGTCACAAACTCCGAAGTGCACTTCACTTAGCGCATAATCGGCCTCTTCTGACGCTAGGCACCTCATGTAAGAGACCAAGTACCCCCTGATGGTACTCTTTTTCGTCTATGAAGGTGTACCAGCCTGCTATCTTTCTCACACATTTCGCCACGCCTGGGTTCTTAACAGGGTGCCGTCGGTCAGATACTTCTAGTACAAAGTCATCCAATTGTCAACATCGGCTACTTGCAACACCTCTCCCTTAGGGTTGTCAATGCTTGGGACAGCTACGACTTCCCTCATGTCCTTAGAGTATTGCTCCAAGCTGCCGATTGTTGCCGCCCTCGCTAGTTAATCGGCCTTCTAGTTCTCTTCTCTAGGGACTTGGGCTCCTTTGTGATTGTATGCAGTCAGTGGCTCAATCGGATCACACTCGACAAGGAGTGGCTAATTATCGAAAAAAGAAATGCGCTAAATAAGAGTGCTTGGTTCTTTCTTTTTATTTTATGAGTTTTGCTCGTGGGCCATTTGTCTATTTAGAGTTGTGTCCCTCCTCCTGTAGACAGTGAGGGGACTTATAATGTCTCGCAGAGAGTTTAGTGCCAAGACTAATAATAGGTGTTCCTCAGGGATTCGCTGGCTACTGGGTATTGACATGAGCCACCGTGTCAGGTGTCATCTTGTGGCGTTGATACAACTGTGCCTGGTGGTGGCCGACAAGGGCTAGGTCTCCCCTTACGTAGGTTGGCTGGGCTACCGTTGGTCGACGGGTACAACAATTCCCCATTATTGACCACCAACTTCATTGGTTGAGTTTTGCCATGCCGGCGTCTTCTGCACTGCCAAGCTGCCATCATAGAGGTGTAAAGTTGACTTTGCTGCAATTGGTGGAGCCTTAGATGATACCTCCTCAGGCTCCATTGGTTCCCCATAGGCCTGTAGACCGCAGGTGGGCTTTTCGGACTACTTCTGGGTTTGCTCTTGTGTTAGGCCAGGCTGGCCAATGGGTTTGACCGCCGAATTGCCCTTTGTCACGATTGGATTGGCCCATGTCGTTCATGGACCCATCAGACCTAAAGTGTGAAATTGAGTAGATTTTGAATGTTTGATTTTGAGGAGTTGGCCGATGGAAACAAAACTACACAAATATGCAGATCGCAAGTAATACTTTGTCGGTTTAACTAAAGTTTTATGACTTTTGGCTAAGACACCAAGGAAAAGTACAAGTATGGAAAGCTATAAAAATCTTAAGGGACCAACGTCCGCTTTAGATCTCAACTTTACAGCAAGGAAAACCAAACAAAACAAACCAAATTTAGGCTACGTCCTCTTATTTCTAAAGTTCTACTTCTTCCCGGTCTTACTTTTCTATAGTTTTTCCTATTTAAAATTTAAAACGATTACAGAACGCTTCCATGGCCAAAGCAAATCGAGAAAGGGTAGACCGAAGCAAAACGTCAGCCATCGCAACGCAAGCACCTGACTAGTTCAACTATACCATAAAACCAAATCAACCAAGGAAGAAATCAGCCTACCAGTTAAGGAAAAAGAAGACTGATACCTCCCAGAGAAAAAAAATTCCCCTATACTGACCACAATTAATGCCACAGAACAAGCCATCAAAGAGAGAAAACAATGTAGCAGTCAGCGAGCGCGCGAGAGAGAATAATTGAGAGACAATGTAAGATTAATTTCCCGCCTCTTGGAATCGGACGCCATTCGCGCTGCTTCAACAGCGAGAAGACCGGGGTATATGGACGACCCGGAAGGTGTTTTGCTCTCCCCTTCAACAACCGGAAGGACGAGATATTTATCTAAGCTGCTTGGGCCTGGGTATTTCTGTAATTTTACTGAAGAAAAGGCCCAAGTTGGTGTGATCACGGAATGCAGGAGGTTCGTAGCCTGAGCTCTCGAGAAGCCCATCATTCTTTTTCTTTTATTGGTAACTAATTGGGTAACCATTTTTTCTTTCTAACGCTGCAGATTTTTTAATATTTTATTCCTCCCCA
>JAODPA010088665.1:0-24203 GCA_025585075.1 Nepenthes mirabilis | reverse complement strand
AATGAGAGTTAGCAAATTAAATTCTTTTTTTTTTTAAATAATTTATTATCGTTGCAATTGGGAAAAAAAACCCTAGATCAGCTGAATATCTCACCAACCTGGGTGGAGAGGACGTAGAGCACTGTGCTAGTCTCACTTTGTCTTCGCTCTCCAAAATAGGGTTTCATTCCCATAGACGTTCAGTTTCGCTCGCGCATCATGGATCCAACGAAGAAGCGGAAGCTAGATGAGAACGGGATAGAAGCAGATCCGTCTCTTCAACTCACGCCCGAAGACGCGCGGAAAATCATCGAACCCTTCTCGGGGGAGCAACTCCTGGAGATACTTCAAAACGCCGTCGTTTCCCATCCCGACGTCCTAGACGCCGTCCGATCCATTGCCGACCGAGATCTTGCCCAGAGGAAGCTCTTCATCCGCGGGCTAGGCTGGGAGACCACTTCAGACAGCCTCCGCAGCCTCTTCGCCGCCTTTGGAGAGCTGGAGGAGGCTGTCGTGATATTGGACAAGAATACAGGAAAGAGCAAAGGGTACGGGTTCGTTACCTACAAGCACATAGACGGCGCCTTTTTGGCCCTAAAGGAGCCTAGCAAGAAGATCGATGGTCGCGTGGCGGTGGCTCAACTGGCTTCAGCGGGGATCTCCGGTGTTCCGAACAACAATCCCGGCGCGACGGTGGATGTTTCGTTGAGGAAGATCTATGTAGGAAACGTACCGTACGATATGCCGGCGGAGAGGCTTCTGTCACATTTCTCTGCGTACGGAGAAATCGAGGAAGGGCCATTAGGTTTTGATAAGCAGACCGGAAAGTCGAAGGGGTTTGCTTTGTTTGTGTATAAGTTGCCAGAGGCGGCCCAGGCGGCGTTGGTTGAGCCGATGAAGAATATAGAGGGGAGGCAGTTGGTGTGCAAGTTGGCCAGTGAAGGGAAGAAAGGGAAGCCGGGGCCTGGGCCGGCTGGTGGGCCCATGCAAGGGCAAGGTCCGACTGGCGATGGCATGGGGATGCAGCCCGGAGGACCTGTTCAGGGATCCTACGCCGGTGTTGGGGGGATGCCTCCATATGGTGGTTTTTCAGGTGGACCAGGGGTGGGCCAGCATCAGAATCCCGTTAATTCATCATTCCCATCGTCTATCAGTGCTCAGGGTCCTGGCAGCTATGGTGCCGGCGCCGGTTATGGTAGTGGGCTTGGTGGAGGGTACGGTGGTGGTTCGCAATATGGTGGAACAAATGCTACTGGGTATGGCAGAATGGGTGGTGCAGGCGGTGGATTAGGTGGTGGCGGCGGTGGAAGTGGTTTGGGCAGTGGTGCTGGTGGTGGATTTGGTGCTAGCGGTGCCGGATTAGGCAGTGGAGCTGTCCGCGGGTCTTCACTATATGGGATGCCGCCAAGTTCGGTTGGAGGGCCTTCTGGAGGATATTCTGAGAGTCATTACAGTTTGTCAAGTTCATCTGGATATCAAGGTCAGCCCAATCAACCAGCGGGAACGTCGCCAGCGCCTAGAGTCCCACCTGGAGGAATGTACCCAAACGTGCCACCTTATTATTGAGGTGAGATTTTCTTCCTCTCTCCCTTTGGACCTTGATTGAATTTTGGTAGGAAATTTTGTCGATGGCAGCCTTGCTAGAATTGTCAGTTTGATATAAGGTAATTAGTGGTACACTGGTGTAAAGTACGAAAGTAACTTGTTTACGATGCAGGGTAGGGCTAGTACTTTGGACCCTTCCTGAGATTTGTAACACTGGAAGCTTCTTGTATTGAGTCACCCTTATAGTTTGAATTTTGTGGCGTTAAATCTTGTGATCAAGAGGTTACAGATTTAAGCAACAAAATTTGCAATATCGGAAAGGGCTTGTACATGTGTCCCTCCCTCGGTCCTCTAACATAGGAAGCCGTATGCATTGGGTCATTCTTTTAGTGGTAAATTTTTTAGGCAGTTATGATTAGTTGGTTGCACAGGCTTGTTAGGTGGTCTTGCTTAGCCTTTGTTGCTGATTGCATTACTCTCTTTTCAAGGAAATTGAAATCAAAGCCTGAATCATTGATCACTCATTGTTGGAATGCTTGTCTCTTTTTTCGGGCATTTGCACTGCATTGGTGTGTGCACACTTGTTGGGTATTTGCATTTGCTTGCTTCAATTATGGCCAGTGGAGCATTTATTATACTGGATTATTAATGCTTTGATCACTTTTTATGTTTATTTGTATGCTGCGTGATTTCATTTCTAATGTAGAGGGGTGATTTAGGAGTACTGTTAGTTATGAAAATTTGTTAAGCTTGGTCATTTAAACATCCCAGTCACTGGTTTGATAATACTTTACTATCATCATGATGAATTGACTTGCTTGTCATTGATTTCATTCTTTGCTGGATAGTTTTTCATCCGTTCTTGATTGGTGTGTGTGACTATCTAAATGACTACTATTGTATGATTGGGCACTCATGCATAAGGATCTATTTATTTCTTTTCTTGTTTGGATGCTTAATTCTTGTATGCGTCTCTGCTGATTCATTTTGGATTTGGGAATTGTATTCTGCATTTGTAGTTTATTAGGCTGCTGCCTCTTTTTGAGGTTTATTCTTTCTTCTTTCAATTCTCACTAATTTTTGATGCTAGGTGGATGCTTTATTGTTGTATGGATGACTTATTGTTTCTTTGGTTGCTTTATGGAGGTTATATACCTTCTTCAACCCCCTTCTGTTCTAGTTCTTTTATGTTGTGTTTATTTAGTTGTACTTGATTCACTTTATACAGGTTTGATTTGAAGGCTGTTGAGTGGATACTCTTAATGAATGGTATATGAAGAAGTTATCACCTGCAGATCTGGGATTTATCGTGTTCTGTTTCTCTGTGTTTGAGGGACATTGTTATGCAAGAGTTCTTGAATGATTTTCTTTTGCAATATTTTTGGCGACTGTGTGCACTAGCGTTCTTGGCCACATTTTCACCGGTTAATTTTTTTTGTGCATATTACCTGCCTGTTAGTCTTAGATCTTCTTTGTTGATTGAATATTCATATAAGTTAAAATGGAGATTCATGTCCTGTCCTGGATATACAATTCTTCCTGTTGATGGTGCTCAAAACCCCGTGTTGCTACTATAGCGTGGTGCAATCTCAGCCAATGCTAATTGTTGATGAGATGATGACCCTTTTTTTGAAGGTGCTTTATGCTATACTAAAATGTAGTTTCTCCCAAGTTTATCTCCTGAAACCTTTACTAGTATTACTTAATGATGCAAGCTGTGTTTTCCCGCAAGCTCTCCCATTGATCCCCCTTAATTGGACTAGATCATTTATGCTCTCTTGCAATACTAATTTTTATCACATTCAAACAGCATTCATATATGTTGAGCAAATGTGGACTTACTATGGAAAATTTAGACAATGAGGGGTTATAGATGAACAATTGCCTCTTGTTTGTGTGGTAGGAATTTACATGAGATTGAATTGTTTTAACCTAAAATGCTAGACAAATATTTGTTGGTCTTATGAACCCTCAAATACGTTGGGTCAATGGTTTAGAAAGGTGGTGATCAATGATGAGATTACTCAATCAAAGTTAGTTAGAAGTACTGGAGAAGTGTCATAAGGATCCTATATTATCACTCAAATATAAAAGATTATAATGTGGCTATTAGGTTACCCTTATCATATATAGTATAATGTTGGGCGGTTAAATACCGACATGTTCAAAAAAAGATATGTTGTCATACTAAGAGAGAATATGTAATAATCTTATGTTAGGGAAAGTTGAGATGGGAAAAGGCACATTTAAACTGGTTTGGTTTGTACAACAAAGACTATAAAGTGTGCATGGTAAGAGATGCAAGATCTTGGTGGAGGCTTATAGTGGAAGAGGTAGAGGAAGGCCCAAGAAGAGTTTTGAAGGAAATATTAGTTTTGTTGTTGCACATTTTGAGCTAATGGAGGATATTATCTACAACAGAGCTGAATGGAGGGGACAAATCAATCTAGTCAATCCCAACTAGTGGAAAGAGATTTGTTTTGGGTATGGAGATCCCAAACCTGATCAATCCCATTACTATGGAATGCCAGGCCTTATAAAGCATGTCGGCTTATTCAGTTTAGTCTGATGATCACATTTAACTTTATTGAGGATGATCTAATTTGGTTCAAAATTGACTTGAGTATACTGCCCATGTCTTCTGCATGAAATACAGAGGTCATATATGTACGCGATTTTGTAATAAAGTTTGAGTATTATCTGTGCACGTGTGCACACATGACACTTAAGACATCTGTGGTGACATTAGTGTGTACTGATCACACACACACAGTCTAGTAGTTTGCTTAACCATATTCTTACATAAGGATTTTTCTAATATAAACCAACTCAGTTAAGCTGGAAGATCATAATAGTGTGGTTGTATATCATAAACCATATGTTGCATACAAGAACTCAAAAACCCTGAACAAGGTGCTGGAGGATTTTGATGATCATGGCAACTTGCTGGTGCCTTCTGTTTTAAACAGTGTTTACTTTTCCTTTCTCCTATTGCATTATTTACATTTTCAGAAAGTAGTAGAACATTAGTGTCAAGACTTCTTCCTGAGTTTAACTGTGATTGGTGCAGAATTTTAACGTCTTCAAGGAATATCTGTTTAAGTGTTGATATCATATGTATCATTGAAGTGTACGGACTTCGATTTTATCTGGGGATTTGTCTTAGAAAAATTCTGGTTCTTGAGCTAGGAAGTCACCTATGAGATCTTATGCTGTTTGGCTTACCTAATGAAAAGTCTTACAACCTTACCAAGCTGATAAATGATTATTGTATCATATGAGTGTGAAACTTACTATTGGTTAATTGCAACCTTTTTTGTTGTTGAAGTTGATGTATATTAAATGAACCTTTTCTCTGCAAGTAATTTTAACAATTTTCTTAATCTGAGTTGCGGATTCTTATGTAAAAGGATAGGAGGCTCTATGCACATCTCAAGGGAAGGTGCTTGAAGGGAAAATTGGGAGGTGGAGAGACAGAATGAACAGAAAACATAATGGGGGTAGAGGGAGGAGTCAATACATGCAAAGAATTAGGAACTCATGTCATCTCATTCAATCCATCATTTCTGGATATTGCACCACAATTATGGCTTTACATAGCCATGATTTCTCGACAACTACCCCTACAAAAATAGTTTACAACAATAACGTCTACATGCCCAACCAGCCTCTCAACCACTCAAACAAGTTCATCTTGAATTGTCTTGCTGATTTGGTTGTGTTCTGATCAGGCTTCTGCTGTGCTTGTTGAATTGTTCACCGAGTAAAGGATTTGTGACTGCTCTTGCTTAGGTCATTACACGAACTAATATAATGCCTTTTCACTGGTGCCTGATTTTCTTGTTTCTTTATATGCTTCCTCAGTGCTGCTATTATGCATTCATGGGTATATGCTGTATTAACTGCACCTGCTTGACTTATCTTCTTGCCTTTTTGTTATATGGGTCCTGCATGTTTCTAGTGGCTTATAAGTGTTGTGGTAATTTGTTCAGTATTTGGTGTTAAACTTTTCTTAAAATGCTCCATGAGACAACAAGATGAATGGTCTTGTGGGATTGGCCATCCTCTTTTGCCAACACCATGAAACCATCTTATCTAAGCTTAGATAGTCCTGCAGTGCTCCTATTTGTCAAATGGAACGACCCATCTTTTATGTGTTCCCCATCGTCATGTCTCCTGTGAATGATGTGATTTCACTTACCCAGCAAGAAAATAAAATTCTGCATTCAGTCAATCTGGTTTCCATTTTATTAGCTTTGGCTTTTGCTTGCTGTATCAATCTTCTGTAAATGTGGCATGTCCCCTTTTTTGGTAGAAGTTCAGTGTTTGATTTTTGCTTCTATAATGTTGCTATTGAATTGCTGTACTCTCTTGAAGCTACTGTAAGTTCTTTTTGCATTGTGGTATTTTGAATGATGGATTGAGTTTCAATGAATGTTTGATTCAGGTGTATGCAAGCTTGTTGGACGCAGATGATTTTAGTGGTTCTGGTGATGCGTGAATGACAACAATGTGAACTCTGGCTTGATGAATTGATTTGCTGTTTGTTTTCTGGACACCTCTTCACTTCATCTGAACCTAATATTTATGAGCTCTCAATGTTACTGGTAGTTCAAAGTGACTGAACTAAACTAGTTCCCTTTGTTATCTAGAACTGCTGTGCCATCTGGACCTTTTGTTAGTAATAATGACTAACATGGATGGCTTTACCTTTTTAGAAATATATCTTGTGTGCTTGGTACAACCGTTACTTATCCTAGTTTGTTTTGTTCTCTTCATTTTATCTTGTTTTGGTTTATTGAATGTGACAGTGATTGTTATGGTTTTTATTTTGATTCAAGTATGCTTTCCCTTGTGATCCCTTGTGATGGGGGGATAGGATGGGACCTGTGTTAGCCCTAGCATGCATCACGGACCATATCTAAAGTATATTCTCTTTCTCAGGTGTCTTGATCAATTTGGAGTGTAGACTGATTGGATCCTGAAAATTTGCCTTATTCTTGTTTGTTTATGTTCTTCATGCTATTACATCTTACTTTCTTTATGTGGTTCTGAGTCTTCACATTAGGCACATGCTTTGCTCAATCAACTTCCAATACATATTGCGGAAAAAATGGAAAAAATTTGTATAGAATGAAAGGATTTCAGAAGGCAAATAAATTGGCATCTTTGGAAGATAGCAATTGGCAGCTGATATTTCAAATATATTGGTGTTGCTAAGGAAAAGGTGATGCAAAGACATGATTATAAGAATGTAGCTTTGTCACATTAGTCATTGTTACATGAGGAGGAATATATTTGAGACAATTGAACTTTAAGATACTACAAATTTAACTTTCCTACAAACTCTTTGCATGATATCCCCTTTGAACCATTACCATACCAAATCATCTATAATCCTGCTTTAATTGTCCCTTTGAACCATTACCATACCAAATCATCTATAATTCTGCTTTAATTGTCCCTGTTTGAACTCTGATAGGAACATGTGCTACGGATCAGCAATTCTTATAGCTTTACAGTTGTGGGAGATGTGACTTACTGATTCCCGGTGCTGTTTACCTAACAGAGCAACTCACAAGGCTGAAATGGTGAAACCCGTATATATTGGTTTTTGCATCATTATGTTCCCAAGCATCTTCTCTTGCTTAAAAGCGCCAGGCTTTCATATCTTTCTGCCGGAACCTTCCATTTAGATCCTGCTCACTTAGTGATAGAGTGAATAAATTTGCCATTTCTTGAAATATTTCTTTGGATTTAAAATTCTGGTTTAACGTGCATCCCTCTTGTTCCATTGATGAAGTAATTTGAACAATAAAACATCTTGGAACTGTCCACATCCAGTTCATCCTTTGGAATCATATCAGATCCCAGATCTGATGAAATAGGATGATTTGAGACAGGCCATGATGATTTTTGAGGAAGCATAATACAAAGCTACACTGCATTTTTAGTCCCATATCATTCTTATCTTCTCCCAAACTTCTAAATTGTCTTCTGTAGCAACTGAAGAAGCTGCTGCAGTTTAAAGAAAACTTTTACAGTCTCATGTAAATTAAGACACCGCCACATAGGTTTGTTATTTTCCCATTTGAAATTATTGCACTAAAAGTGAATGGGATGGTGAAAACATATTTATATAGTCGACACTAGTTAGTGAGATTTAAGACTTTGTTGCAAAGGTACAGTTTTTTCCATAAAAAACTCTGACTGTAAGCTATCTAGCTATGTCCAATTGTGAGCCCATATTAGTGACAATAACTTGATATGCTTCCATATTAGTGATATATTATAATATATCGGTCAATATTCAAAATATTGATCAATATATCCAAACTTTTGCCGACATATTTGCCAATAAAACCTTGTCAACTTACTGTTTTTAGAATTTTTTCTCTTTTGATATACCTGATGTCGATACATATTATCCAATATAGCTGATATTAATTTTGTCGCAACTGATACTAATATTTTCATCTATACTTGTAACTTACTGCTTTTGCAACTAACCATATTGATTTCTTCAATAGTTGAAGATACTGGACCTTGAGAAGAATCCATCAAGTTAGTTAAATAACCAAGCAACCAAAATTATAGCTTCCATATTTGAGAAGGTAATGATGTTTGAGTTCATTGAGATAATTAAATAACAAGCAAGGCCGTAGATATGTCCCCCCCCCCCCTGGGAATGGAAGAGCTTGACAGCCAGACGAGGGAAATTGATTGTGTGCAGCCCCCAAAATTCTCTAGCTGATGTGATTTGAGCTTTGGTACATGCTTTGGAAAATCACTTATCCTAACAATCTCTTGTGCTTTTTAGAACCACCCTGTGTACAATCTCTTATGCCTAATGCAATGCCTATTGGATCCCACCCCTTAGGATGCATGCTGAGGTGACTTTTCAATGTGGCTGGAGAGCTGATTTTCATATTTGCACCTTTACCAGTGGCCTTATCTTACCTCTATTTCTTGAGTCAATGTGATACGATGCAATTCATCTTATGATTCTTATGGTGTCTGTCTTAGTTTAGGCTCCTTGTCCAATTGTTGCTAAAGGTGCACCTAGGCTTGGAGTGCAAATTCTGGCACCTTTACATACCTAGGCATGACTCATTCCAAGATGCATGTCCTTTTTTGAAGCTCAAGGCCTCTGCCTTAAGGGACTCAGAGAATTTTTTGTAAAAAGTTACATTGTTTTTTTTAATTAGTTATTAGATTTAATTGTTGTTTGAGTATTAATTGGTATTTAGGAAATGGGATTGGTAGAGATAGTAAGTGATTAATTAGAAGAATAATGAAAACTGTTATGAGGATAATAAATTTTGGGCATGAAATTTTACGTATAAAATTGTTGGAGTAAATGAGGTTATATATTATAATAAATTTAGAGTTAGTGTGAACCTTATTCAATAAGTGCTTCTAAGGCTACTCAATTGGAGTTTTTTAAGTGAGGAAAGTTCCAATTTAGAGAGACATGTAAAATGAATAATTTATTTGTGCCTGTAAGTTTAAGGAAGGAGAGAAAAATGAACGTTTATTTTGTGATAATGATAAATATTTGTCTTTGTTATGAATATATTGAGAAAAATATGCCAAGTTTGATGATGAATTTTATTATTCTTCTACTTCTGTGGTGAACTATGTTCATTTATTGCTATCTTTTATATTATTAGTTGAATTATAAATCTACAATTATTGTCGGAAATTATTATGTGTTTTTTATTCTATTATTAGCTTTAGCAATTAGAATTTATTATGGGAGTATCTTATAATACATATTTTAGAAATGGATACCTCACCTGATTGGGCTTGAGCTTAGGCCTTGGGACCCTTTGTGCTTTAATGGGCCTCGTGCCCTTAACTACACTGGGTTTGTCTAGTTTGTATTTTGATCTTGGTAAATCATAATTATCATAAAACAGAAAAAAAATGTTGAAAACCTTTATAAACTTGGCCAACAGCTTTCTCTTGTATCATTTTCATTTGGCAAACGGTGTAGTTTTGATTTTTTTTTTTTCCTGATTTTGTTGACATAAGAGACCAAGTCTTCTTGTGTGTCATATTAATACGTCTTCTTCCTTTTTTTTCCCTCCTCGGCTTGCTTCTATGGCTACCTGACCACTTATCTGTGCCCCGAACTGTGTAGATTTGCAATTACAACCATCTCTCGAACCATTTTTGGGAATTGTGTAAGTAATGTTGTTAGCCAATCTTCTCTTCTTTCTTTTATCAATTAGGAGTCCTGTGATCTGAAAGTTTCATACATGGTTTTGAATGAGAAAAAGAAGTAAGGTTCCTTTTTTCGACTTCAACTCTCCCACACTAGTTGTAGCTTTTCTTTTTGTTACTTTGAAAGTAGTTGCTTCAGCTTCAGCCATTCGTCAAAAGAATGGCATTTTCTTCTGTGTATCCTAGCTATTCTTAGTGTAATTGTGGGGAATCTCATTGCGATTATTCAAGTAAGCATAAAACATATGCTTGTATGTTCAACCATAGGTCAAATAGGGTATTTAATTATTGGAATAATTGTGGTTGACTCAAATGATGGATATGAAAGTATGATAACTTTTATGCTGTTCTATATCTCCACAAATTCGGAACATTAGCTTAATGATTTGCCTGCTATCTGTAGTCTTGCTGTTGTCTCTCTTCAGTTGGGTGTTATTATTATTATTATTACCTTCTGTGGACAAGATCCTTTTATGATAATTAACGCTAACCCGGACCTAATACTTTGTCTATAAATATTGCATATTGGATTCTATTCATAAATTTATTTTCTTCTCTATGGGTTCTAATCTCAATAAAAATGATACTTTTTACTGTTTATATGGTATGATTTGTATATTATATACTAATTTATTATGCACGGATGATGAAATTCCATTGGTATAGAGCCAATTCCTTTAGTTGGACCTGTTATAATAGCACGACTTCCTGCTTTAAAAGCTAATAGGGAGTGCTTGTCTGCCTACGTTGGAAGCATCTATATAATGATATATGCAGCTTTGACCCAATAGTGAAGTTGTCACCATGTTACCTATTGGCCTCGAGTTTGAACCCCCGAAACTGCCTCTAAGGTAAGACCGTGTACCAAAAATCCAAAGTGGGTTGACACATTTTTGGGCATTGCATATAGCAAGGATTTTGTGCGCTGGACCATTCTTTTAAACTGTCTACTATAAGAGGGCCTCGGAAAAAGGATAAACGAAAAAAAAAAAAAAAAGAGTAGGAAGCTCTTGTGTACTTCCCCACTAGAGAATTGTCTGCAGTTCATTTGATTGGAGATGCTTGAAATCACTGAGGAGCTAGAGCTCTTAGCGGAGGAAGAATTCTGTTCTCAACAAGCTATTAATAAGATGGTCAGCATTGTTTATCTTAGCGAATGTAGTTCTGCTACAAATTGAGATTTGGCCATAGAAGGATTTGATATTTTTTCTGATTGGTCAAAATTTGTGACAAATGTAACCTTTTTATTAAGTATAGCTTATTTTGGAATAGTTATGGTCTCGTTTTTCTGTTGATTAGGGCA
The DNA here is from genome assembly GCA_025585075.1 of Nepenthes mirabilis. Taxonomy (NCBI): domain Eukaryota; kingdom Viridiplantae; phylum Streptophyta; class Magnoliopsida; order Caryophyllales; family Nepenthaceae; genus Nepenthes; species Nepenthes mirabilis. Next base: position 13,147 of record JAODPA010088665.1, on the reverse strand, counting down.
CGGATTCTTTCCGTGCGATAAGCTAATAGCCGCTCTATCGCTAAGTAATCAAATTTCCCCTTGTTCTCTTTCTGTGCTCCCTGTTTCCGTTGTCGACATGCTTCAACATATCTTGTGGCAGTCTGAGTTGATAGATTTCTTTCTTTCAGTTTCACTTTTCACTTCCCCTTTTTCACTTCTGTTCACATGCTTGAATTGCTTCACTTTCACATCTTGCTGCTTAAAAGGAGATAAGACACCCTTTGGGCAGTATTGCGTTATCTTTGGGTGACATAGCATCTTACCCATTCATTCACACCGACGGGGCTACACAAAAACAAATGCTAAGTGTTTGTAAAGAATGATGTTAGGAGGACACATTACCACTCAGCCTGTTCAATGGGGTCTGCTCCCCTTCCGCAGTCCAGTGTTCTAGCTTCTGTGCGTGCATGCGTGTGTTTTTTTAATGAAGAAACCCGCTTTTCGCTCTATGGTTCTGGGTACATTATTATCCTATTGGTAAGCACTATATATCAGTTAAATCGAGACATATAGACACCATACTTTCACAATCTCTGCCCCTTCAATTTCTCATTCTGAACTAGACTGATGTCTGAAGTTTAAATTTTGTATTGGAACTATAGATTGATGTGTTAATGTTGAAAAGCATTTGACATCGCACTCCGAATATAACATGAAATTCTCGAAAGTTCTTTTTGTAATGTGATAGATTTTAGAAGTATATCTTGAACGGGGATTTTTGATTCAACGGTGGAGCTATGGTCGTGTAATGCGGGGAGTTTTGATTCAATGGTAGAGTTATTATGGCCGTGTAACATAATGGTAACGAGTTCGAGTCGTGGAAATGCTATATTACTTAATGCAATGTATGATCACTTATAGTAGACTCAGTATTGATTTGGCATTTGCTCGGACCGTGTGCCTAGCGGGAATTTCATGTATCGGGATGTCTTTTTATGTAGGAAGTCTTCTCTTATTTCGACCACGAGTATAGTCCAATGTCATACACATGCTAAGTTGTATGTCTTAAGTTAATATTAGTTGGCATGTAAATATTCCTTGTTTTATACATTTCTTCTAGGATAACCTTAGGACCCCATCGGCCTGAATTTGCGGAGCTGTTATAGTCTTATATTTCTAATAGTTAACATTTCATCTTGTTAATTTTGACGGCTAAAATTATAAATGTGTTTATATTTTATTATGTTGCGATAATCTTAGTTGTTTAAATTGTCATGATAAAATCTTAATCATCAAAAATACGAGGAAAAATAAAAAAATATATATAAATCCTTGGTCGGGACAAGATGATAAGGTATGTCAATGGGTGGGAGGCGCCCTTCGACCCAATCCTTTGTTCTTATAGAAAACTTGAAATGGGATAAGATGATAAGGTATGTCAATGGGTGGGAGGCGCCCTTTGGCCCAATCCTTTGTTCTTATAGAAAACTTGAGACGGCCCATGGACCCTTATGCTTTCCATCGTTTTTCTTCGAACCTAAAGGTTCTATCCCGACACATTATAGATGGGTAATGCCCACTACCTCGGTGCCTAGTATTGAAATCTTCAACCAATACATTGGGTTTAACATATTTTAATAGGTTATCGTAATTTTAGCTGTTTCAAGTTAAGATGAAACTTTCTTATCATTGGGAGTGTAAGGGAAAAGAAGCTCTTGTATACGTGTAATAGTATTCACGACACTTGATGCTTCAGAGGCGGCGGTGGCTATCGAAAGTAGTTTTTGTGGAAAACCGCCCTACTTGTATGGAAAAGATTTAGTATTGTGTAAGTCAGATTGGTCGGATACTCTTGTTTCTTTTTAGGTTATGTTCTTTTATGGGTCTTTTTTCGAGGCATTTTATTCTATTCTACCGGCATTGTATACCCTTGGATCTTGAACCTTTTGGCTATCTAATCATGATAGGGTCGTTTGATCGGGTGAAATATTGATCGAATGAGCCGATGAAGAGGAATGCTAGGAATGATGACTTGTGCGATATGATTAAAAAGATTTAGAAGTTTTTATAGTTTTGAAAGATATTTTATTAAATAAAATACCAAAAATTTAACGGCCCAGATTTATTTTTTAAATTTTGTTTTTCAAATTATTATGGAAAATAATAAAAAATTATTATTATTTTTTTAAGTAAATTTGAAGCCGTTGGATCTTTAATCAAACGATTCCAACGTTTGAGAGGCGCAGGGATTACAAAATTCACGCTTACTTCTCAGAAGTCAGAATCCTAATCCCTTGAACACACAGAATCTCCGATCATGCTCCGTCGAGGCTGTAGCTTCCTAGTTCGATCTTGCGAGCGCGGCGTTGCCGTTGGGGCACGGTCGTTCTCGGCGGACGCGCCGGCTGTGGCGGCGGCGGACTCAACGTTTGTGGAGGCATGGAAGAAAATGATTCCAAACCTGGATCCACCAAAAACGCTGTCATCTTACATGCGACCTCGCCCTCCTACGCCTTCTTCTATCCCTTCGAAGCTCACTGTCAATCTCGCTCTTCCTTACTCTTCTGTGATCAGCTCCAAAGAGGTTCGTTTATCTTTACTCATTGTTTACTATGACTCGGTGCTTAATGCGATCTGGATTTGTTTCTGTGTTATTTGTTGTGATGTTTATTTGTGGTGGTGATTGTTCACATTTTTGGAATAATTTTCTTGTTGAGGGTTTATATGTGGTAAAATATGCGAGATTTACTCCTGTGTGAGCCCTCCCGAGAGGCGAGGGGCGGAAAATTTTTCGCGGGAGGTGAAGCTTGTAGTGCGTGGTTATTTGTGTTTTCGAGAAAAATCATGGGACTGTTGGTTTGAGGCAGTAGACTCTTCGCTTCTTCGCATCCCTACTTTCCAAGGAAAAAAGGGAGAAAATGGGAGATTGCAGCTTTCAATTCATTACATCTGAAGTCCAAATCTTACTGCCATCCCATGAAAATAAATCTGATCTTAATCTCTATATTTTTGTGCTTTCAGTGGTTAACTGTTGACCTATCTTTCAGTGAGAAGTGGAACACCTGCTCCAAAAGAAGTCTCGGCAAAAAATACCAAGTATTGCCCAAATCCAATAGGATACTAGGCCGTTACCGTCAAGTTTCTCCATCATTTATATTTTGTGACAGTAAGAACTTCCTGAAAGCTGAGTGCCTCCCTTGCTGTTGTTCTCACAAAGGGTTTTCAGTAGCTGTGCTCTAATTTAGTGTAATACCAAATGCAGCTTTTTATTTAAGGTGAAATCTTTTTCTGTGTCATTTTACATGCACTAACCTGTTGATTGCCGTTATGAGTTTGAGGTTTTCCATGTGTGTGTATGGCAGATGGAGAGTTATGATGGTCACCCATTTGTTTGACAATATGTTTGGTTCCTTTGTGACTTCGAGGTTGTTTTATTGTGCTGTTAAAGCTTCTCCAATTCATGAGCAGAAATGCTTGAGTGGTGTTTGTTGGTTTTATCTTTTGTTCACTTGCAAATTTTATGAATGTTTTACTTCTCCTTTCTGTTACTTCATTTTGGAAAATCAGTTTTATTTTCCCCTGAATAATCCAATTGCACTTTTAGACCTATAAATTTGCAAAATAATTTGAGTTGAGACTCTTAACAAGTATTGCTTAACTGTGTTTGCATCACTGGTGTTGACTGTTGAGACAACAAGTATATATATTTTTTGTGTTAAAGTAATTGCCACATGTAATAGGTGGTGAATTAAGTAAAACTAAATTTAGAAACAGAAACAAGGAAGAAAAGGTGTAGAGTTCTAGTTTGAAGTGGTTTTTTTAAAAAGTGAGCAGAGCACTTTATTGATCTAGTGAGCTCAATACCATAATGTTCCCTTACTAATTATACTGTATAAAAATCAAAACTAAACCAAATCTGATCCCTTAATGGGATATTTTCAATGTAAAAGTACAAAAATTTGAAGGGGAAAGGAAGATTGCTGAAGATTTAGAGTTTGAGGGAAGAAAGAGATAGAATTTTGAGAAGGAAATAGACATCATATATTTCTTAACATGCCTAGAATGAAGCTATTACGGTCCTCAAATCTGAGAACCTATACACTGATTCTGTTTAACAATCAAAACAAACTATCAATCTATCTTCCCACCAACTATACTATGGAAATCAAATGATTGGTTGCAGACATTACACTTGGATAGCCACCCAGGATAGCTGATATGGAGGCACTGCCAGCCAGTGATGGTCTACCAATTAATTATCTAATCCGACTGTCAAGTTGTTGAGGTTGTTGCTGATTTGTTGTTAAGGTGTTACTTGGTTTGTTGTTAATGAATTTGCTGGTCTGTTGCTGAAACGTTGATGAGCACTGTAGATTGCTTGATGAAGTTGGGGACTTCTACTCCAGTGAATTACGACAGCCACATCTACACAGTAGCTAAATCTAACTAGCCAGCTCATTGATGTAGTTCATGATATTATACCTCCCTACAATTGTTCATTTTCACCAAGGAAAAATTCAGGGAATTGAGCCTTCATGAAGTCTTCATCCTCCTACGTAGCATCTTCAATTGGCAGATTGTTCCACTGAATCAGAACCTGCAACACATTGGCTCTCTTCCTTTGGATCATTGTAGTTAGCAGTATTTGGAAAGGCTTCACTTCTACTTCATGATTGTCATCAACTATTGGCAAAGCAGAAAGCACTCCATTTGTCCTGTCAATCTGTTTTTTAACAAGGATACATGAAAAACAGGATGAATTTTCTTGTCCACGGGTAATTCCAGTTTTAAAGCTGTTTCACCCACTTTTGACAACACCTTCTAAGGGCCGTAGTACCTGGATGACAGCTTCAAATTCCTTCTTAATGCAACTGAAGTTTGCCTGTAAAGCTGCTATTTCAAATAGGCCATACTCCCTACCTCAAATTGTCTTTTTGATATTTTCAAATTCGGATACAGCTTCATCCGGTTCTATGCCGTGGCTAATTATTCATTCAAAAAGTGATTCACAGCCCTTCTTTCTTGCAATGACTCTGCCACTGAAGCCACCTTGTGTTCATCTTCACAAAAAAAAACTGTACCTGAGGAGGAGGAGATCCATATAACACCTGAAATGGAGACATTTTAATAGTTTGTTGATGAGTAGAATTGTACAACCACTTAGACAATGTTAGCCAATTGCTCCCCTGGCCCAGTTCTGTGCTATCATGCATCTTAGATAGATCTCTAAGCACTAGTTCACCCTCAAATTTTATGACCCATTTGTGGATGATATGAAGTACTTATATGAAGTTCTGTTGCCATACTGCTCATCAATGATTTCCAGAATCAGCGTGTAAATTCTTTGTCATGATTTGACACAATATTGGCCGGTACCCCATGTAACTTGACTAGTTGATTCAAGAATAAGTCAACCACCTTTCCTGCTGTAAAAGTGTGAACCAGGGATAGGAAATGGCAGTATTTGGTCTATCTATGAATCACTACCATTACTGTACCCTTCCCACTGAATTTTGGCATACGTTTAATGAAATTCGTAGATACATGACTCCATGAATATAAGGGAATAGGCAATGGCTGCGACAGTCCTTGATAAGCCTTCCTCCCACTTTTGTCTCTCTGGTAGATGTCACAAGATAGAACTAATTTTTCTATCTGCTCGAACAATTTAGGCCAGCACAAGAATTGCTGTGCTTTTTTGAAAGTGGCTGCAACCCCTGAATTACCGCCATAGTTGGATTCATGAACAGCCAATAGAAGCTACTGCTGTAATTCTGTAGCAGAAGCTACTGCTGTAATTCTGTAGCAGACCCAATACATAGCCTTCCCTTGTGTCTAAGCACTCCTTTGTAAAAGCTATAATATTAGTGAGAGTCTGGGTTTACTAACATGACATACATTACCTCCTTAGTCCATGGATCTCTGCGTAACTCTGTTCTATTTCCAGCCTCCAAGTAGGAATCACCACTGAAACAGCAACACAATTGGCCTTTTCATCCTCAAATCTCCTTGTTGAAGCATCGGCTACCATATTTTCCTTGACCTTATTATACAAAATGACATAGTTAAGGCCAAGGAGCTTGGACAAACTTCTCTGTTGCAGGACTGAAGTTAGCTTTTGTTTAACAAATGCTTGAGACTATCATGGTCAGTTTTGATAACAAATTGATTGTCCAGTAAATTATGTGTTCATTTTGAAATTGCCATAGGAATTGCTAACAATTCCTTTTCATAAATGGATAAGCCCATATTTTTCACTCCAAAAGCCTTGTTGATGTAAGCAATGAGACGATGTTGCTGCATCAATACTGCCCCATATCTCTTGACGATGCCTCTTTTTCAATCACAAATGGTTGAGTGAAATCAGGTAAAGCCAACATTGGATCCTGGGTAAATAGCTGTCTTCAACTTCTAGAAAGCACTCTCAGCTTCTTAATTCCAAGCAAAGGCATTCTTCTTCAACAAATTTCTTAAGGTTCTACTGATGACAACATAACCCCTTATAAACTTCCTATGATAGCCTGTCAAACCCAAAAAAAATCCCCTTAAAGCTTTGATGTTAACAGGAACTGACCAAGAACTCATTGTCTTTATTTTGCTAGGATTTGTGGACACACCGTCACCAGACATAGCATGACCCAAATACTCCATCTTGCTTTGGCTAAAAGGACAAAAATGTTATTTTGGCAAATGGAGAATGCTGTTTTAATGTGAGGAACACAAGTTTAAGGTGCACAAAGTGGGATTCCAAAAAAGGGCTGTAGACAATGATGTCATCAAATAAAAGTAATAAAATTTCCTTAGATATGGTTGGAATGCATGGTTCATCAAGAATTGAAAGTATCAATGGCGTTGGTAATACCAAAAGGCATTACTTTGAATTTGTGATGCCTTTGATGAGTTCTAAAGGCAGTTTTAAACGTGGCATGCTCATACATGCGAATTTGATGGTAACTGTTCTTAAATCAAGTTTTGGAAATATGGATATCCACTCAATCACTCAATTCATCAAGTAAGCCATCTATAATAGAAATGGAAAACTTTTTGTAATGGTCATTGAATTGAGTTGCCTATAGTCTATACAAATCATCCAAGATTTATCCTTCTTTTTGACTGGGAGGACCATGGATGAAAATTTCTATTGATATGTATCGGTATCGAGATTGGGGCTTCCCGTTACTGATATATTTCGGTATATTACGATATATTATTGTATTAGTCGATGCAACTGAGATATTGGCTGATATTTAAAATATTTTCAATACTAATATTTCTCGATATATTGTAAAATGTTTATATATTAGCCTATACAGTTGATGTGTCTGCCGATACGGCTTTATCAGCTTATGATCTTTAAAATTTTTTTGATGAGTACTAAAGAAGGAGGTTAAAAAAAGAACTTGTGAGTAAATGCAAGTTTGTTGTGGTGAAAGGATAGAACGGAATAGATAAACCTAGAAAAAATTGAACCGATATGATAAAAATGATTCAAAACTATTTCAAATTTCTAGGGATATTGCACTACTTCAGAAAGAACGGCAAAAACAAATTCATGTAATCGGTTCTACTTTTTGGGATTTAAGGTTTTGTTTTTGCGGCATTAGGGGACAACATTCATTGACTTGACGTCGCATCGGTGCATGAAGCTCATGCTATGCACAGAATTCAGGAAAGAATCGGGCCACTTATATATTCGGTCTTAACTTACATTATATATGTGGTTATTTTCATAACTCAAACTCACGACCGTCATATCACACAACGATGGCCCTACGACTGCTTCAATGCTTCATTTCCCTATTGCCATTCGCCTCCTTATTCAATGTCGTTATGCCCATGTCCATCCTTTGCTTAGTATTTATTGCTCTTCAGGTAGACATGGTCATAATACCAGCAACAACCGGGCAAATGGGTGTTTTACCCGGTCATGTTGCCACAATTGCGGAGCTGAAGCCTGGAATTCTATCAGTGCATGAAGGAAATGACCTAACAAAGTACTTTGTCAGCGGCGGGTTCGCATTCATCCATTCAAACTCGCATGCTGATATCGTCACCATCGAGGCTATACCCATCGACCGAATTGACTCGGCCCTGGTTCAGAAGGGTCTAGCTGAGTTCACTCAGAAGCTTAACTCGGCTTCCACTGATCTTGAGAAAGCTGAGGCCCAAATTGGAGTGGATGTCCACAGTGCCCTTAATTCTGCCCTCACCAGCTAATGTGGACAGACCCAATTTGCCTTTCTCTGAGGTAAGTTGATGCCTTGGAATCCTTGCTCCTTTGCAGATATATGTTTTTACTAAAATGACCCTGGAATGGTAATAAATTTGCAGCCTGCACCCCCCTCCTTTCCCCCTATGTGGATTCAAATCAGATTGCAGTAATTTATGTTTGCCAACTGATTTGTGAATTTTGTTGTATTGCATTTTCGCACAAAAGAATGATGTCGCCATTTGGCCTCTGGTTTCCGAGAATCTAAATAACAGTCTCGGTCTCACTAAGTAGGGCCGACTATATGAATCTGATTTCGCCGTTTCATTCGATTTAGTCCAACTTATCATCCTATCACGGCTTTTAGCATTTTTGCTACCGGTGAAAGGAATTTTTCTTCTGTTGAAGATGCCTTCGTTCCGTTTCGGCTGTCTAGCGAATGCTTGTTCTGTAATTGTACAGAAAGGAAACCCTTCTCTAATAGGGAGGATCCTTCGAAAAGAAGACAAGACGAAATGAATTAGAGAAAGAAAATGGTTTTAGTTCATCCTGATTTGATATTAAAGTTTAATATATTTTTTTTTCAATGGTCGAATTTTTCTTAAAATGTTTATGTATTACCCTATACAGCTGATGTGTCTGCCGATACGGCTTTATCAGCTTATGATCTTTAAAATTTTTTTTTTTGTTTGATATATTTAATACCGATACGTGTTTTCTAATATATTTGATATTGAATATATTTTTCGATATATTTGATACTGATATGATTGTGACTGATATCAATACCAATATTTTCATCCATCAATAGCATTAGTGAAACAAAAGGGCTTGAGCTTGTTGGATAATGGCTGATTTTATCATATCAGGAAATTGTTGTTCATTCTCATTCTTGTGAATTTGACTGAACCTATATGGTCTCAAATTAACTTGTTTGAATCTGGCTTGAAGGGGAATTTTATGGTCTTTGTCTCTTTTTGGTGGCAATTGGCTTGGTTCCTCAAAAATATCTTGGAATTCTAGAAGTACTTCTCTTATTGTAGCATAAGGGAGTACCTAACTTTCAGTTGCAGATAAAGAAAACAGTTGCCTCACAAACTCTTCACCATTACATATCAACCTGGGAGCCTTCTGTGCTGTAAGGCCTTCTATTACAGCATCTTCCTTGTAACCTTGAAATTTTATCTGTTGGCCCTTCTTTTCAAAACTCAACTCGGTGAAAATCAAAGAAAAATGGAACTGAAAGTTTTCATTCAATCCACTCACAAGAACTTGTCACAGTTTCCCTGCTCCAAAAACTCTCAAATCAGCTTTGAAATTGTTTCCTTGCATCATCCAAGAGAAATCACAACACGTAGCCTTGCTCATGATTTTACTACCATTGGCCCCAGTCACTGATGAGGGAGGAGTACAAGTCAATACTCCTTTTGCCTCCTTAACCACCTTGGGAGACACAAAACTGAGTACTTCTACTGTCTAACAATATGGTCAATGGCCGCCTTCTACATTGCCTCAAAATTCAGATGGTATTATTCAAGGAATTTCCAACTAAGGCTTGCACAATTATTTCCTCTGTTTCTTCATTCTCATTATTTTCCATGCCATCCTCTGCTGTGCAGTCATCCACTTCTATCTTCTTCCATTCTCAGGCAATTATCTTGCTTTTCTTCACATTTATGATCCGGAACAAACTTCTCATTACATTTATAACGCAATCCCTATGCTCACTTTTGATCTAATGACAACATGGTTACTGATTTGTTATGATTCAAGTTGTTTATTCCACCAGCATTTGCAAACTTAAAGCCTTGATCAATGCTGTTTTTCAAAAGAAGACTTCAAAGAGTTCTATAATGGGGCTTTACCTTCTCGTTCATGGCCTCCAAATGTTGTTCATGTAGTCTAGCCAACTCAAATATTTCTGACAGAAAGATGGCTTATGTAATTTCACCATTGGTCTTATCTCTTCTTTAAATCCACTTAAGAAGCTAAAAATGAAATAAGATTCAGAAACAATTCCTGGATGTGAACTTATCATCCATGCTTTAAGGTCTTTAAATTGTTCTTGATACTCCTCCACACCATGTATCTGTTGGAACTTGTTGAATTCTTCTACTATATTTGTGGCAGCTCTATTCCCAAACCTTTTACATACATCCTCTTTGAACAGCTCCCTCATCAATCTGGTGTTTCGGCTCAAATAACCTTGAAATCAAATATCAGATTCATCCTCCAGGTTCATAGCTACTAACTCCATTTTCCGATCTTCCGAAACATGATAAAAGTTGGAAGTACTTTGAACACTTCCTGACCCAAGCACTTGGATTGTCTCCAGCAAAAATGGGGGATTCCACCTCAGGAATTGGATTCTGAAATGGTCAAAATGTGACAGAGCTTCAGAAGGAACTTTTATGCCTGTGTATTTGGAATTCCAATTGTCCTAAAGAGTGGGTGCCTGTATAGGGATATGTAGAGAACCCTGTCCCTCTTGTGGATTGAAACCAGGAGTTGAAGTTGGAATAACCCTCTGATCATGCTGAAAACTCACCTTTGGTCTATTGTTTTGCATCATATCTGATTCAGTCTCTTTGGAGAGAAATTCTCCCTTCATCTCAGCAATGATTTGAGAAAATTTGTCTTCTAATTGTTGCTATAAAGATCCTCTATGCTTGTTGAACTTTGAAAATGTTTTGTCCTGAAGAACAGAAACTTCTTCTGTAAGTTTTCATTGATCTGTTGCAGAATACTCTCTTGGGTCTTTTGTTGCTATTGTTGCATCTAATCTTCCATATTTTTCTTGCAATTGGTCATGGAATGCGTCTGATTTGCGCTAGAATCTATCTTCTCTGATTCCAAATGTGATATGGTGGATTAATCTGATGAATGAATGGGATATTTTTGATGGTGGCAAAATACATGGAATGTGAGTTTTGTACGTGTGAGATGGATGGTTGATTGAAATCCTTTAAAAGAAGGATTAATTTATCATTGGTCAAGGACCTTGAAAGAAAGTGAGATTGATGAGAATTTTTTTCCCATAATCAAAGCCGGTGTGATAAAGTGGAGAAATGTTTTTTGGAATTTGGTGTGATTTGAGAATATTCTTAAACCCAGATGTAAATATTACGCAAAAGCTGTTGAAGGCTTGTTTGGCCCTTCTTCTGAAAAGAGGTTTTCGAGTAACTTTTGCTTGTGGCTTTCTTTCAATCGTTCTAAAAGCTAGTGTATTAGAAATTTTGTTTGGCCTAGAGCTTTTATGGTGAAGCTTTTTGCAAAGTGAGGCCATAAAAATACTAAATTCCAACATTGTGAAAAAATGGCAATGGCAGAGACAGATGTCATGATAGATAGCGTCATAGAAGGAAGGATATGATTGATAATGATGTCAGGAGAGAAAATTACAGTTGGCACCAGCATAAGACAAAAGGTGAGAGACAAGTTGGAACTAATATGATCATGTGTCATGAAGGCTCCTGTGGTCGATATTATATTGTTTGATTCACCACTGCCCCTGCTACATCAGTATTGTCATCACCTGTGGACACCTCTGCCACGATCATTGTTGCTACCACCACCTTCAATCACCCAAAGCCACAATATTAATGTTGCTGCAGCTGTTGCTGCCATGATCACCACTGTTAACATCAGCACCACATAACAGTCGCTAAAACTGCTGCCGCGGGCATGGCCATGGGCATTGCCTCTGCCATCCAATGAAACACCATGCAAAGGAAGCCGTCATACATTTATGACAGTTTGGGCACTATTTTTCAAGAAAAATTGGGTTGAGGCCAGGACAACGTAGAATTCCCGGTCCACTATTTCTTTGCATGGTTAGATCAGTATTTTTCTAAGCTGGATATGATTTGCATTTTACATGTTCTTATCTAAGGTTTTAGCTTTTTATCAAGAAGCATAAATCTGGGCTTCTGCTATGTTTTTTTCACATTGTAGACACCACGTAATTCTCATTGTATGCTAGAGTCTACTTAGCTTTCCGAGTGTTAAGCTTTTGATGTGAATGCAAAATGGGCATGCATGTATTTTGTACTCCTAGTAATGCTTAGCTAACATCAGTTTGAACTATTTATCTGGATGCATAAATTTGGGCATCTTTAGAGATTTGAGACTCTCTGTTTGTAAAAGTTATCTTCTTCAAGTTGCTTCTTAATTAGCCATTTTTTTGCACAAATGAAAACAATGAATTTTACTTAACAAGTTAGAGACTGAAAACATTATGAGGTTGTATGACATTTTTCAGTGAATTATACCTTCGTCGAAATTTCCTATGCTTGGTGCAAAATTGTATTCCTTAAAATAAAAATAGTTCATCTGGTTATGATGATTGTCATTTCAGTGGTAGTTAGGGTGCTTTGGGTGGTTTGTGGGTTGTGAATGGTGAGGGCTAGGGGGCAGCATTGGGTATATTGGTGGTAGAGGCGGTGGCCTCGAGCAGCCAGTGAAACCTAACTTCCATTGCTGGCAAGAGGATGTCAATTTCACCATTTCCGAGGGTGAGAAACATTTTCCCCCCAAAACTTCTAGTTACCAAACAACTAAGTACAAAGAAAAAGAGGAAATTTCATTCATTGTTTTTCCTTTTTCTGGGAAGAAAACTTGAAGTAATTAAAAAAAATATCCCATCCAACCAACCATTCAGTGCCATTAAAAAAAAACTGGATTGTTCTGAACCTTGATTGAGTTGGCTCTACACATTATTTGTGACCCCTTGGGGCTCTTGAAGTCTTTGAGATCTGTAAATTTCAGAGAACTGGAGGAATTTATAGGTTATCAAGTGCTTCTGCATTATTGTCATGGGTGGCATTAGTGTGATAACTTTATGAATCCGCTTGCTTGGTGGATCATAATGTCATGCATTAAACATTCTAGAGATGAGAATGTAATGATAAATAAGTTGGGTCATACTAGAAGATAATATAATGAGATTTATATCCATAAACATTCAAAAGTTATATA
>JAODPA010088654.1:0-24198 GCA_025585075.1 Nepenthes mirabilis | reverse complement strand
TACGCCCGTTCAAAACGTATCATTTGATGAAAAGGATATGTTATTTCCTAATAAATATGTCTTTTATTAAATAGATATATCTATTTGTGATATACCTGTTGAGCGAATGGATATCACTTCTCAACGGTTATATTTATCCATAACGTATCTCTTGAGCGAAAGGATGGACATTTTAGTAATTTGGAAATAGTTTTCTGTCCCTCTATAAAAAGACGTCATTGGCCATCATTTTAGGGACACACACAAGATTTATTTTAAATTTTACAAATCATAAAGAGAAGAGAGAGAAATCATTTTCCGATTCTTTGAGACAAGAATAATTATAGTTGTGTATAAAAATTTATTGATTATGGATCCAAGTACGTGTATTTATTTTTTATACTTGAATGATTGATAGAGAAAATATGATATTCAAGATTCTGTAAATTAAAGTATTATATCATTAAAGTTTTCTTACAACGTATCCACTCAACCGATTCACCCTTCGTTTGCCAAATCTGAATACGTTTGGGATTCTGCTCATTTAATCGGGCAGCCATGGCCGTGGGCTATAAATAGAGGAGCGCGGGAAGTGCTGAGGGTATGGAAAGCAGTGGAGTCGAAGTCGCCTAGCAATCCTGAGCCAGAGGTAGCGTCGCCGTTGTTAATCGGTGACGAAGCCGCCACCGCAAACCCTAGCCGCCGTTGCCAAAACCGTCGCCGCCCGCTACAGTCAAAATCGCCGACGGTGTCGAAGCCGTTGCCGCCGTTAAACCCTAGCTTCCACTGTTCATCAAGCAAGTATTATTCCATTTTCTGCAAGTAACATTCCAATTGCTCTGCAGTTAGTCTTTCTTTATTACAAATCTGCTCTTTCTCTCTTTAATTTCACCGATGCTGTTAAAATCGGGTTATGTGTGGGATTTCTGTGGAAATCGTTGTAAAAGTGGAATTGGGGAAAATCAAGGCTTTGTGCTCTGTTGGGACGTCTGGCCATTGACAGAGAGGGACGGTATTGGGAATTAGGTATACGTATATATAGTAAATGTGGAGGTATATATATATATATGCCAACACACACTGCCATACGCCAGCACACACCTGCACCTACTCAGCCATGCACATACACACATATATACACGTATACATACACCATATACACACACATATACATACACCATATACACACACATATACATACACNAACAATTCTACCATTGTTTTCTGGATTATCCAACCACTTCTCATTTAGGGTCTTATTCTTCATAGAGAGAGATCACCTTACACAGATCTTAGCCAAAGGAAATATCAATTTAGGTTGGGGTGACTAACATAACTAGCTCATAAGAAAGTTGAGCTTGGCTTGTTAAGCTTTATAACAGATCTTCGGCATACATATAAGTACACAATCCTGACATGAGCTCCATAAAATCTTTGTCGATGAGGGAGTTGGTAGTCATGTATTTGAATTATGAAAATGATCTTTTGTATCATGGAATGTAAGATTGTATAAATAAATTTAAAAGTGGTCTGATTCTTTTTCAAACACTGTACATAGCTGAGGCTTCTTGTACCAGATTGCCTATTTAGTCAATTAGAACACAAATTTCTATGGGCGCAGATGAAGTTGCGTCTTTGTTCAAAACGGTAATATGGCTCACGAAGTGGTTTAAGTAATTTGTGTGAAATTTTATGGTGGATCGGTTGGCATGATCAATCTTTCTTTAGGCAGGCATATGAATGAGAATCTGCATAAAAGCAGTGCTAGAAGACCAGCTTTTTCTAGAAGCTTCAGATGACTGATTCGATCAAACAGCATACTTAATCATTCCATTCCTTAAAATTAAGCATCCCTGAAGTCTTTCTCAACCCCAAACCACGAGTAAATTAGAATAAGCAGAGGTGGTTTCTAGGTGTTACAGGCTTTCTAAATTTGCTTGCGAGGTTGCTACAGTCAAATAGCAAAATTCGATGGGGCGGGAAGTAGATCGTTGAGAAATTGATGAATAACGATTATTCATGCATTAAGTGGCATTGCTATACGCTAAAATAAGCACATTGAAATAACTAAGAAATAGAAATCATCACTCAATTGAGTACAATCACTTGTCTTATAAAAAGGGCATAAAATGAACTGCTGCATTTCAGCTTTGAAATTAAACGAATACTGCACTCTTTTCATTGTGGAAGCTTATTAATTTTACGGTGTCGGTACTCAGCAAATGTTTTGGTTTGAAATTTGGCAGGGTTCTCGTCATCGAGTAGCTCGGGAAGAGGCCCGATCACTGCATCTCCTGGAGGTACACAGAAAACAGCCCATGACATCCGAGTTCTTTCTTTGTTCACTAAACTCCTGTGAAGAACACTCTTGTACTTCCCATTGCTTAGCACCTGCAAGAAAATTTCATTGACAATGGTAACAATTAACAAAAAATGTCGCCGTTTATCCCTTTTTTTTTGTGATACTGATTTGCTTTGTTATGCACTAGACCTGTTAAAAGTGAGTGCCATGCCTGTTTTCATACGCAGATGAATAGAAGATGTCTAGACCCAAAATACACATTTATAATCCATTATTACTTGTTATGTTTCATCCACGTGTGACCTTCATCTGCTAAACTCATACATGTTTTCTGATGGTAACATCTATGCCAATCTATAAACAGAGGGAAAGAAAGCTCGGGAAGAGTAAAATGTACCTGGATCTGATCACCGATATGGATGTATAGCGCGCCTGGGTAGTAATCAACTGCAACCCAGTTGCCATCTTTCCACACTTGAAGGCCGGAGACCTCGTTGGGGACAAGGATGGTGAGGGCAGACATGTCAGTGTGAGGCTCAACTCCGAGGGCGAGGTCCGGTTGTGGGCATGGCGGGTACATGTTTATCTTCATCTCGACTTCGATCTCGTCGGCACCCAGGTGAGATTTGAGAACATCCTTGTCCAGGTTTAGCCCCTCGGAGAGCAGTGATAATATCTCGTCGGTTATTCTCAGTATTTCCTTGTTGTATTCCTCCGTCACTTCCCTGTTCAACATGCATGGCCGTACAGATGATTTCTACCAAAACCGTATTCCTTTTTTTTTTTTTCTGAATCGTAATTGGATCGGTTCTTACAATAATTTTGCATATGACTATAAATTTACACCTTAATGAAGACAAAATAATGTATATATGAGTAAAATGTTGTAAAAAAAAAATTCATAATTTTAGGTATGATTTAACTTTGATGGAAACTATGCAAATCTGGAGTTAGAAGTTAATATATAGAGGTCCAATTAGATAATTAAAAAGAATATTTTGACCCCAATATGATATTTTCGTTATAATTCCAATTTTTAAATTTAACAAATAATTCTGTTTGCATTTTAGATCTGACTTGCTAAAGATGGCTCGGGGAGATCATAATTTAATTAAAAAAAGGGATTATATTGTTAATTATTAAAAAAAAGATAGAAAAACGTACCTATAGGCAGGAGGATTTTTCGGCCAAACCTCAGGGTTAACCTTGGAAGGAGGAGACATGAGATGGAAATAATAGTCAACCCACTCCAGCTTCTGATCTGTGTTCTTAATCATCTTCGTTCCGTACCCTTCAAATTTCCCTTCGGAAGGGTCATTTGCATACTTCTCCTTCTCTTCCTGGGGCAGCCCAAAGAACTCCTGCCCCACCTCCTGCACCAGTTTGATCAGCGCCGGTGATGTCCCATGATCTTTGATGAGGAAGAACCCCCAGTCCCTGCTCGCAGCTGATATTTCCTGCACCAGCACATCGCGCGGCTGAGATAGCGATATCACCGGCACGGTGACCCCTTCGATGGCCTTGCTGTTCTCCGGCCGCTCGTGGGTCGGCCGGATAAAGTGTGCCGGCAGGTCATGGAGTCCTCCGTGGGCTAATGACTGAACCCTTGCAACCTCCATTGTCGCTCCTCGAGAGCTTTTGCTTTTACAAGACGACCAGTAGTTCGGAACGAGTGGGTGTTTTGTAACTTCAAGTTGGCTCTAATAAATTATAAATGCTTGTTGTTACTTTTGTCAAATCCATCGGTTATTGTTTATATATAATCCTCTAAGTTCAATGAACATCACTTCAAATAGGAGATTACCTGTGCTAATAATAATATAATAAAATAACAATAACAATAGTAATAATGATAAGAATAATAATAATAATAATAATAATAACAATTTATGAGAATTGTTATTCCCACATGTGTGAGAATAATAATTTTCATATAAATGGTAGAAATTATTATTCCCACATTTAAGACAGAGAGAGAAAAGCAAAACTCACTTGGATTCTTTCTCCAACTCCATATTTGGTTGGAGGGAATAAGGTAATAATAGAATTTTTATTCCTTGGGAATAGAATTTTCTTCGTTTGATTATAAATTTAATCAAAAATAAATATTTTCTAAAAGTTATTATTTCCACATTTTTTTTTTAATTCACACTTTCAGTTTGCTACTTCAAGCCAAGAACAAAAACCCCCACCTCATTTTTAGGAAGCACAGACTTTTCTTAAATGTTCTTTGGTAAAATTTTAACTGAGAGACCTCCCTTAGATTTTAGGGTTTTTGCATGGGAATTCAGTGAGGTAGGAATCATGATCTTGATCTTTATCCTTGATGAACCCACAAAATCAATGGGTGAGAATTTAGTTTTGAGACAACAAATAAAGATCAAAATCCCAAACACCACAACCGATTTTGTAGAGTCCATGAAACTCAATCCCTCGGCTTTCATCTTTAGTGACTCCATGGACAAATATGATAGCTTGTGTAGTTCAATCACAACTTCATCACAAACCCAAAGAACCCAAAACTTTTCTTGGAGTTCGGGAAGTTTGCAGCCGAATTGCAGTCCTACAATACAAGGAAAAGACCTCTTTTTTCATAGTCAATTGGGAAGAGAACAGAGTTTTCTTCATATGCCTATTGACAGTGACCATGGATATCTTGCCTTCGATCCTTCAAGACAGATGGAATTCTCGGAAAATTATACTTGCATTACTTCTCATAATACTCAGATGAAACAAACACACATTTTCAGTGACTATATTTTTGAATGTAACACAATTGAGTAGCCTAACTTTGATGAGGAGAATGGAATGAAGTGTAAGAACAGTTGGGTAGGTGGTTGCTTATCCTTCTACTCAGTTCTTGAGCTTTTGTTACTCATGCAAGAGGGAATTGGATCAAGATATCAAAATCTACATATACAGGCTTTTACCTTGAATATTGTTTTTCTTTCGTTACCTTAAAAATAATTATTTTATTCAGATTTTTAAAATTTTATAAAAAATAAAATAACTTTGATATTTTTACTGATATGGTCACATTTTAAAAAAAAAATTTACTTTTTTTTTGTAGTGCTATTAAATATATGAGTTTTTTCTTCGATCTTTGGCAGTGGTGATAGGATATTCTTTAGCCACAAATGCCATGCCAAAGAAATTTTCCTAGAGAAGAAAATTATGAAAAATATCAACAGCTCTTGCTGAGATTCTCGAAAATCATCAAGTTGAAGTTAATATCATTTGTTGTTGACCTACATGTCGAATCTAAAAACTAAGAAAACTGATGGATCATGTCACATTGCTGATGACCTTTGTTTGGCTTGATTGTGGTGCTTTTGTCTGTTTAATGGGATAAGGATTAAGGGTTTTAATTATTTTCATGTACACAGTTTTGATTAGATGTATTCACGGCCTAAATTCATGGCTTTTGTTGTTTCTCTTCATATATTTTCCTTGACTATTTTCTCTCCTCTTCACTCTATTTAGGAGTTGATGTGGAAGCCTTTATGCCTTGCTGTAAACTCATACTTTAATGCAATTTCTACAAGGCCATTGTATAATTTAACTGGTTCATGTATTTTTGGTGTTATTTATTTTGGGTTTTTATAATTTATTTATATAATCATTTTTAAACAATTTATCATTGTGACATGAATTCTATTTTTAAGAATGAAAAAAGAGAGGGAAAATTAGCCCATTGATTTATTGAACAAAGGAGCCCAGTGTGTTGAAAAACAACTGTAGGATAATTATTGAACTAGGAAATATAACGGTTTAATAAAATTGTACAATGAGATTTGGTGAAAACTACTTATATATATATATATATATATATGATGGACACCTTGTATATGAATTCCAACTTGAGATGTTTTTGAGCAGATTTTTAAATTTTTTAATCCGAATTCTACATACCATAAATCATGATAAGAGTTTTATAGAATTTAAGACTAACTATTTAATTTATTTTTTGACACTCAAATTAATAATAACTCCTAACATATAAGATTGGGAGAGAGAGAGGATTGAAGAGCCATGCTCCAAAGGAAATTTTTAAGGAGAGGATGAGGTGTTCTTAAAAACAAGCTTTGAACCTCCTTTGTGAGGGCTGAGTGTTGCAAGACTAGGCACTAGAGCTGTTGTGATCAATTAGTGCCAAATATTTAATTGATTTGTTCGATTGCAAGATGCTTTAATCTCCCAAGTATTGGATTAGATTTTGATCCCCTTTTTGTACTAAATGATTTAATATTTATAGATATTAAGTCAATATATATAGTTTTTTCATAGTGAGATTATATATTACAATTCAAAACTAGAAGTAATTATTAGTTGTCCAAATCAACTGTTACTATATAAGTTTTGAATTATGAATTATGAAAAGAGTTCTTTATTTAAAAACATACAAATCATATATAGAAGAATATTTTTTAAGAGTTATTGGCTAAGAATACGGTATAATGACCAAGTGTGGGAAAGAACAACTTAATAAAGCAATTCGACCCCCTTCAACTCACTCTTTTAGATCATTCACAGATGCCTCGAAAAACATAATTCAACTTTAGAGTTTCAATTGCCCAACCGACATGTTTAATTTACCCGATTTATGACTAGAACTTATTTATTAGATTCTATCTTGTGTCATGTATTATGAGGTCAACTCCTTAAACTTATGCTAAGTGAATTGGGCTTTCTATTTAATCTCCAATATAAATTGATGGACACAGATTGATTTAAAATTTTCCTATATATAAGTAGTTTTAGTTTATATAGTTTTTCGTAGATTAACAAAATAAATAAAGCATATACAATTTTACTTAATCTGATTTTTTAAAAGTTTGATTTGATATAATTTTTGTAAATATTTTTCGAAGTAGTTTCGAAAACCAAACGCGGCGTTCCTATCCTAAATTCGTAAAATGGAAGCATCGTCACTCGTGTGTTCTTTCCCATTTCTCTGTTAGTTCATGTCCTCGGTGGTTGCTGAGGTAGCCCGGCACAAAGTCGAAAAGCCTCCCCCCCTTATTCTCCCTTCTGACTCTCACTTCAATTCGGGGCTATTGCTGGAGCTCCGGATATCTCTGATCCATTATTGTCTCTCTCTGACCTTGATTTCTAGGGTTCGGGAATTATAAGACGCTCGATTCACTTGGTCTTCGACATCGATCAACTCTTGTTCTCGTGAAGTATCGATCATCGCGGTCGATATCGTAACATGGTGAGTTGAATTCTGGTATTGTAAAACCGTACACATCTCAGATCTGTTTCAAATCTATTCTGATTTGATATGTTTGCCCCCAAACGTTTCGCACTTTGACTGAAACTGTGAATTTTGTTTGTCAATTAGTAGAGTACATTGGATTTACTTGCGATATTGTTTGATGACGTATTTTTCTTTTTTGCCTCTTTTATATTCAGGGCCTTCGACTTGAAATTAAGGTAATGTTGTTTTCATTATGAAATTCTATCCAGATCTTCAGATTTTTTTTTTTTTTTTTTTTTTTTTTGGTTTTTGTTGTTACAATGTTTTTTTGGATTTGCTTATGAATTCATTTGGATCAGAGGAAACTTGCTCAAAGATCGGAGAGAGTAAAATCAGTGGATCTACATCCGACGGAGCCATGGTATGTTCTGCAATCACTGCTTCACTTTGTACATTGTACTCCTTCGATTGAAACACACTCGCGAGGAACTTTGTCTAGGAAGGATAGTCCAATTCAATTTTTTTCATTCTTTTTCTGGTAGTTATTTAACTGATAGATGTTGGGGTGATTTCTTTCTGTTGCAGGATTCTAGCAAGTTTGTATTCAGGAACAGTGGTTATCTGGAACTACCAGTCGCAGGTAAACGAGCATAAATTTCGTTCTGCAATGGATCAATGAGAATTTCACGTAGGAATTTTATCATCTTATCACCTTAGTAGTCTGTTCTGAAGAATATCTTGATAAGAATGTTTTTGTTTCCTCATTACACTAAAATGGATAGTGTGAGATCAATTATGGCATTTAGACTTTATGAAGTAATAGTACAGATTTCCTTCTCACAGTGCTACGACATAATTCTGCAAACCTGAACCCCTCTTCCAGAAAATGAAAAGAGATGGTCAATCTCCATCTGTTTATGGTAACGGTGTGGTGGGTCTTTATTGAATCATTTGATTTCTGCTTGTTGAGAGCATGTTGTCAAGCATTCACTGGAAAGCCTCAAGGATTTTTCCTCTATATGATGTCCAGCCACCCCTTCATTCTTTTTTATTTAATCCATTTTTCAGCTGGAATGGAAGGTTGCATCTGTAGTGTTAAGCAAAGTCATGTAATGCGGGAAAGGGAAGAGTTCCTATTCCTATCAAAAATTGGGGTTGGATGGAGGAATTATACTATTTAAATTTGTAACATAAATTGGTTTCTGCACCTTCAGACTATTCTGCTGTGTAGTGAAGATGTCCTATTTGCTAGGAGGATCTGCTCATGTGTAAGCTAGCAAAGCAGACAACTATTAGTGGCAATGAGCAAATGAGTATCATAGTAATACAGAATTCATAGTACTGAATCCAGTGAGTCAATCAGCATTGTTATTTTGTTGTCCTTGATGAGTGTGAAAGGCTAAATTGTAGTGGAGGAGGTGCAATTCCGCCCTAGTGGGGTCTCTACACAACTCATTACACCATTAGAAGAGATGAAATGAACTATAAAAGAAAATCAGGAAGATAAATTTCACTATTTGAATGGAAAATGTTCTTTGATAGGTCATTTTTTTTTGGTTCCTTCCTAATGATAGTTCCATTGCCCGTGATCTCAAATACAACTTGCTCAATGTCTTATTGAAAATCATTCCTCGACTGATTACAGATTCGATTGGTGGGCTCATCAAGAAATCGGCAAAATAAGATATCAAAGAAAATTTAACCCACCTTATACATTCAATACTAGAAATTATTCTCCAAGATCTACTCCACCTGATATCCAGTTTGAATAAAGAAATTATGAAGAAATTTAAAATATATGTGATTGTAAATTAAAAATATAGATGAGAGAGAATTCCTCATTGATGTTATAGACAAAATAGAAGATCCAGATATCAAATGACAATATTTTCTCTTATAACTTCTATTGGCAGGCCAGTGGGATCCCAGGATTCTACTGACCTTTAGATTCCTCTGCCTAAGCTAAATTCTCTTTGATCTCACATGGTTGGGATGTGATTACAAATTTGAACTTTCATGACTAGAATTTGAGGCTAAGTTTCTGGTGCCTTCTTTGTAATGTGGGTTGGTCCATAATACCTGCTGATTTTCAGCTGTGTGTCTTCTCGTAGAATCTAAATACATTTTATATGCTGTCAAAATCCAGAGGGATTGCCCAAGTTGTTTTCCTTCCCTTGCGTTTCTGAGTTTGATATACTTTGTGTGACAGTCTTATATCCATTTCATATGGGAATGTGTTGATTGAAATATATATATGCTGTTGTGATTGTCCAGCATAGAGCATGTGAAATTTGTAGTTATTGCAGGTATGGACTATGGCTTATTGGTGATTAGCTTTTGTTTTCTTAGCTAATGTGATAATGTTGAGTCTCAAATAGATTCTAATGATATAATCTCTGCCTAAAGTTTGTTGCAAACAGTCTTCACTTGCTGATTTTTGGTTTCTTGGCACCCCTACCTTTATGCACATGTACATGCTTATCTCTTCTGTACATTTGTAACAGAAAAACCTCTAATGCAGATAGAGAAGTTTGTCAGAAATGGGATCCATCTTACAAGACCTTGGCTGATCCTTATTTTTTTTAAGTTAAAACATTGCGGCATTCTGTGGAAGAAATACAGTTGTTTGTCCTACTATAATCAATTTGTATGATGATCATATTTATTTACTGGTGTATGATTTTATTTGTTGTTTGCTATGGAATCCACTGGACCAAACTATGATAAAATATCAAAAAATCTAAAGAGCTCTAGAATGACTTTTTTTTTTTGTGTGTGTCTAATGTCAATTCAATTTATTGTCCTCGCAGACCATGGCAAAGTCTTTTGAGGTTTCTGAGTTACCGGGTATGTACTAGAAAACTCTCGATGTTTGCATGTGTCCTGCTTGATGAGCATGTTGATACACATCATCACATGCCCCTCTTTTTAGCAAACTACTCATTGTTTTTAGTGTTTATGTATATTTGCAGTTAGGTCAGCCAAGTTCGTTGCACGAAAACAATGGGTTGTTGCTGGAGCTGATGACATGTTCATACGCATATACAATTACAATACTATGGATAAAGTCAAAGTATTTGAAGCTCACACAGATTACATCAGATGTGTAGCTGTCCACCCTACACTTCCGTATGTGCTGTCATCATCCGATGACATGCTTATAAAGCTGTGGGATTGGGACAAAGGTTGGGTGTGTTCTCAGATTTTTGAAGGACATTCCCACTACGTGATGCAAGTGACATTTAATCCAAAAGATATCAATACCTTTGCTAGTGCATCTCTTGACCGCACTATTAAGGTATTCGTGGGTTTCTGTTTGCATAGGGTTAGAACCCTTTTCCTTTCTGGATTATTGCTGATTATATGACATTATTTATGATTATGGCTTTGATAGATTTGGAATCTTGGCTCTCCAGACCCAAATTTTACGCTGGATGCCCATTTGAAAGGGGTAAATTGTGTTGATTACTTTACAGGTGGTGACAAACCATATCTAATCACTGGTTCTGATGACCATACAGCAAAGGTCTAATCTTCTGCTAGTACTCTGGCCTTGCTGTTGTTTATATTTTTTGTCACTCATGAATGCAATTTAAACAGGTCTGGGATTATCAAACCAAAAGTTGTGTTCAGACGCTGGAAGGACACACACACAATGTTTCTGCTGTTTGTTTTCATCCTGAACTTCCCATAATAATAACAGGTTCTGAGGATGGAACAGTTCGCATATGGCATGCAACCACTTACAGGCAAGTTACCTCTATCCCTGGTGAATTTCTGGTGGTAATAGGATTTCTTTGCATCATTTTTTGTTTTTTTTGAGTTGTTAGAATGAGGTACTCCTATCTTGGAGGCTTCCCCTAGGGGTGTTTTAGTGATAGATTATATAGGAACTAGACAATCCTATGTTTACCTAGTGACAAACTCTTATGTTCATTTCATTACGATATTTCTGAACAAGTTTCTGGATAGCAAGCATAAATATTATCTCTCTTATCTTTATGCTTGAATAAAATCTTTAAGTGCCTAAGGGACTACAACTACTGGAAGGGTTATTAAATGAGCTTATCTTTATATTTGAAAATAAATTTCTCTTCACACTGGCCCTCTAGGTGGCTGGGATAATTCCTATGGATGTATATTTGCCAGGATGTCTACCTAAACCAGAAGCTTAAGAAAATTTCCTAGGAAATCCATGAAGATATAATTAGGTCTCAATAGAAGAATCAATATTTTCTGAAACAATGTGATTCCATTCTGTCTTTGTTTTGTTTTTTGGATTCTAAGGATGAGCCGGCCGATCCTAACATCATTTTTATGAGGAAACGGATGACGAAGCCTGGGTTTCAGTTTTCACCATCTAATTATTGTCATCTTAGTCTGCAAAGATGTTTACTTGATTGATTCAATGTTGGCCTTTTTAACTTGATCCATAATTAAGGTGCTGCTCTTTTCGTCTAAAATAGGTGTCTTAGATAATGGCTCGATTTTCATCGGAGTTAAGCATCATCATATCCCAATATGATATGTGCTGCAATTCAAGGTAAGGGGGGAAAGATTGTGTTTTAAATAAAGTATTGTGGAGGAAGAAGTAGGATGACTGGATAAGGATATAACGTGATAGTGGACATTTATTCTGGAGCATTCAATCTACAACAGTAACATGGTTATGTATATTGGGGAATTTGAAAATCGTTGTGAGAGAGAATTTGTGATCATCGGAGTACTTACTGAAAACTCAGCCCTAATATTGCAACACTTTCATAATAGTTGATATTAGCAATTGTCTATAATTTTTCTCTCCTTGTACCCAAAAAAAATTAAAAAAAAAGTGTATATGTTCTAGTGGAGGTTAGAAAAAGGTATTCCGTTGACCTGTATTGAATGTCTTAGGTATGTTAACCATCCCAAATTGAGCATCTAATTTCCTGAAATAGGCAACTATCAGGCTTATCTTTGCCATATAAGCATACGCAACTATTATCATTTGAACTTCAAAAAGAAAGTATTGTTGGTGGTTGTCCCATCTCCTTCAATATTTAAATCTTACCTTTTCTTTCCTAGGGGAGAATTGTAATCAGACATCTTTGCTAAAAGTTTGTATCGTTTGCAACTAAGTCATCCTATAAGGGATGAGTTATTTAGTTTTGTAAATAAAAATATTGATTACTTTGTGTAATCAAACTACGAAATATTGGACCAAAACTAGTTGCAGCTGCTGATCATACTAGGTTATTCTTTGTGCTTTGGATTATCAAAATGTGCTGCTAATAATTTGCCTTCCATGTTCCATTTCTAATATATATATAACAAAAATGATTTATTGGACTATTTCTGAAATCTAACCTTAAGTTGCTGGTTAGTTATGATTCTACAGAAGATTCAGATCCTGGATTTTTTGAGATTTTAAAAATGTTATCTAAAATTGCGATTTATATTGTCAAATCTAGTGGAATTTTGTACTGAGGCATGAAAAAGGCTATATTTTTCATTAAAAATGGATTTCTTTATCAAACACTGTAGCAAAGGTGCGGTCACAAAGACCTGAGCCTCTGTTGTTGCATAAATTCAGTCTTTAGTTAGTCAAGCATAGTGATTTCATCATGGATATTGCAGTTCATTTTCTATGATTTCTCACATGAGGGGTTATTTCTTGGTTTTATCCAATCATTAATAACTCGATACTGTATTACTGAAAGAAATGAATTCGTTTTTTGAACTTTGAGTTCCTAAAATCGCCAAATCTTGTTTGCAGACTTGAGAATACCCTTAATTATGGACTTGAAAGAGTTTGGGCTGTTGGATACATGAAGGGTTCCCGTAGGTAAGCTCCTTCCTTTCCAGGCAATTGTGTGGTTCTTTTCCAAGTTTTAAAGCTATGCTTCCGTTTTAGCATCAATGAACATGTTGAGGTGGCTAAATTCTATCAATGAACCTTTGCATACACTTGTTCTTGCATCTTGAGGGTAGATAATTATTCTTTTTGTTGTGTCACTGGTCAAATATATATCTCTACATTTGAGTAATATTTATCTCCTTTGGAAAAATTGTGACAAGGCCTGAGAACTTGTAATTTTTTTCATTATTTTGTTGGGCAAGTAAAAATTTCATTAATATCAAAAGTTAGAACAAACGACTTTTAATTCTTTATTATAGTGCTTGATCATTCATAGCAAGCTTGAAATTTTAAGAACCATTGCTACCGTTGTTCATCAATCTGTGCAGGGTTGTAATAGGTTATGATGAAGGTACCATAATGATCAAAATTGGTCGTGAAATTCCTGTTTCTAGTATGGACAATAGTGGAAAAATAATATGGGCAAAGCATAATGAAATCCAGACTGTAGATATCCGGCGTGTGGGACCTGGTTATGAGGTTTAACTCAATGGAACCTTTTCCTTTCTTTTGTTAAAGGATGGGTGACTTGAATGGGACGAGTTCTCTTTGATGTTAATTTTCATGACCTGTGGTTCTCAGGTTACTGATGGGGAAAGATTGCAACTGGCAGTCAAGGAGTTGGGAACTTGCGATCTTTACCCACAAGTAAGTTAGCATTGTGATAATACGGCATTCTAGATTAAGCTACCTTATTTGTCGAAAAGTTGAAAAATTGGTGCGCTGTTTCCTACTTTTATAGACTTAGTTTGTCTGTTTAGAACTTATCATAGATGGATCAGCAAATGGTCTCTTCTGCTTTACTGTTTTATAATGGTTGGTCTCAAGTGGTTGCTTTACTTGTCAAAGTATTTTTTATATAGAGTCGGAACAGATAGCTCTCAGCTGGTTGGTCTTTGATCGATGTACAAACTCCTTATCTGCTGATTGCGGAGTTGCTCTGTATATGTCTTGTAGAAGAGCTTTTATGCGGAATGGTGGATAGAAAGGATGCCTGGATATGTTGTACTAGTGTTCATTGATTATTTGTGTTCAAATATTTGTTTTTGTATGCCAAAAATTTGAAATTTACGAAACATTGTACCTCCTCACATCATAGGATGAAAAAAAAAAGGGATATATTCTGTAAATCTTGTTCAGCCATTCAAATAAGATTAGTATAATAATATGGCATCATCTAGTTTTTTCATGTTGTTCGCTTCCTCTCTTATAGTTCATCACTGATGTAATTTATCATACTAGTGGAAGCAGATGACATTAATGTTGTTGCTGAGCCGTTGCGTATTGGCAATTGTGTTTGCAGTACTTGAAGCACAACCCCAATGGAAGGTTTGTAGTGGTATGCGGAGACGGAGAGTACATCATTTATACAGCTGTGGCCTGGAGAAACAGGTCATTTGGCTCAGCATTGGAATTTGTTTGGTCATCAGATGGTGAATATGCTGTAAGAGAAAGCACATCCAAGATCAAAATTTTTAGTAAAAATTTCCAGGTTTGTTCTTTCTATAGTTAATTATTTCCACCTGCATGATACATCTACTATTTGCTGGATGCATATAAGTTTCTCTTATCTATGCAGGATTTTCGATTTCCCTTTTTCTTAATGTTGTCCCTATTGGTTGTTTTCTGTCAAGTTCTCTCCCCTGTTTTTCCCCAATTGGATGGCCAGGCATATGAAAATATTATTGGATGATATTTGTTTTTGTACCTGGTAGCTTGCTGTGCTAATAGCATCATGGTGACTACAATTTATGCCCATGTTGGGAAATTTTTCATTACTTAAAGATCAATGCTGAAATGAGACTCTTGATGTGCACAGATGAATTAATTTGTGATTTAAGGGAAGTATAACCATACTCTGCCATCATTGTTATTCCTTAATCAATAATTCACTCTCCCTTCTGATTCTGGCACTGTCATTATATTGGTAGAACATCTTTCTTTTAAGCAAAATTGCTTGTGTGTCAATGTGTTTTCACCTTTGCATTTCTTCTATTATCATGATTATTAATGCCCATGCAATGATCTCTATTTTCCCTTTCTTCTTCAATCTGCATGGAACTTGATGTAGGCTGCATATTTCAGGAAAAGAAGAGTATCAGACCAACATTTTCTGCAGAGCGTATATATGGTGGATTTTTGTTCGCAATGTGTTCCAATGATTTTATTTGCTTCTACGATTGGGCAGAGTGCAGACTGATTCGTAGAATTGATGTCAATGTCAAAGTAAGCGGCGAAATATTGTTCATATGTATCTGTCATTGGTGTGCTGGCACCAATTTTACTCAATTA
The DNA here is from genome assembly GCA_025585075.1 of Nepenthes mirabilis. Lineage (NCBI taxonomy): Eukaryota > Viridiplantae > Streptophyta > Magnoliopsida > Caryophyllales > Nepenthaceae > Nepenthes > Nepenthes mirabilis. The sequence goes on along the minus strand of JAODPA010088654.1, from coordinate 8,529 downwards.
TTTCGATTTGATCTTATTTCAGAATCTTTATTGGGCTGATAGTGGTGATTTGGTGGCTATTGCTAGCGATTCATCATTTTACATCCTCAGATACAATGTAAGGACTTAGTTTGTTCACTTTCCTCTCCTTTTCTTATAGTTTTCAGCCTTCACTACTAACTTCTCTAGGGGCTTATTCGATACATTGCCTCCACAAATCTGTGCAATGTTATTCTCTGCTTTGAATCATTTGCAACATACTGCAGGATTCATTTTGGTTTTTAATTGTTATTACAGCGGGACAATGTATCTTCCTATTTAGATAGTGGAAGGCCAGTTGATGAACAGGGTGTCGAGGATGCATTTGAGCTACTTCATGAAACAAATGAAAGAGTGAGGACTGGAATATGGGTTGGTGATTGCTTTATTTATAACAACTCCTCTTGGCGGCTCAATTATTGCGTTGGTGGTGAGGTATATATTTCTTATTTCTGGCTTCAGCATTCTGTTTTCAAGAATTATTCTATGTTTTCCCTCTCCTTTTCCAGTAGCTGCTGTACTGATATATACTGTTTGGGCTATAGGTAACGACAATGTTTCACTTGGATCGTCCAATGTATTTGTTGGGGTACCTAGCTAGTCAAAGTCGCATCTACCTTATTGACAAACAGTTCAAGTGAGCTTCCTTGATTAATTCTGGCAGTTTGCTATATTCAGAGGAACCATTGATTCAGGTTCTTTCTCTGTTTTCTTTCTCTTACCCTTATTATTGCAGTGTCATGGGATACACATTGCTGCTTAGCTTGATTGAATACAAGACTCTTGTGATGCGGGGAGACTTTGAACGGGCCAATGAACTTTTACCTTCAATTCCTAAGGAGCATCATAATAGGTATTCCTTATTTCAAGTCCTTCCATCTGAAATATGTAAAGTGAATGCATTTATGTCAAGTGGCCAAACCTTGTAGCTGCCAGGTGGTTGAAATGTTCTCAAAGAGCACTGTGATGCATTTTGAGCTAGCCAATTTCTTTCTGCTAACTATGAGATGTAAATGATTCTGGATTCTTTTTTGGGAGGTAATAATTTTTTTTGTGCCTAGGTGTTTGGGAGATGATAATTGATCTTTCACAAGCGTGCATCTTGTGTGGCTTCTCTCTTTCTTTAAATCCTCTGTATGGGCTATATTTCACTATTCAATTGAGGCATATTGTGTTCCAAGTATGTGAAATCATCTACTACTATTTTTAAGTAGATATTGTGGGTTATGCTTGGCATTCTGGCTGACCCATGGAAAAAGTATTGTAAGGACGTGTAAGATCTTAAGTTTTGTACATGTCCTTAACTTGAATAATTGAATGGCTGATTTCCTTTTGTTTTGTGTGCTGCTTGAGCCATTCTTTATTATTCCCTGAAACGAGTCTTCCTTCCTAGTCTCCTCTCCCCCTTATCTTTCCTCTCAACAAGGTATTTTACAGTAGGGATGAATGTGGTAAGATGATAAGATTGATGACAGCATCACGTAACTCATCTTCCAGAAGTTTTTGGAATGCTTCAATTAATATACATAGCTCCTTCTAAAGGTTCCTCTAACATGAATGCTTTTTGTCAACATTTTTGACAGTTGCACAGCATTTGTTATTGTTCAACAATATAAAAGAATAACAGCTACCATTTAACTGAGGGTAGTGCCATATCATTAACACATTAGAACTCCTTTTTACTTATATATATATATATTTATCCAATGCTGTATCGGGTTTTTGTTGAACCAGCATGGGCATGCACACACTCGCGTAAATAAACGTACGTGTTTTCTTGCAAATACACATATGTATAGGTTTGTGGCAGACCAATAACAGTTATATGAAGCTCTTGAATGTAAATACTTGGAAATGGGAAATTTGCTTTAGCAAATTCCATGTAAATTAATAACCAATGTACGATGAGTTCTCCCTCTTCGTGCTTTTTGATTGGATCCCCTTAACTATAACCAAAAGTGGAAAAGAAACTTAACAGCACCATTTTATTAGTGCTTGCAGTATTGTTTGTTTACATTAAAACCTGACCTGGGGGGATTGGGTATCTGCATGCTTCATTGCATGTTCTTCTTGAGCTTAAAGGAATATGTGATGACCAATGATAATGTGAACACATCTCATCTTAGCTGCAACTCATCTTTGACAATGAAGCTGACAATTCCGTTAATAGTTTTATCTGTTGCAGTTTTTTGTCTGACAGCAATAATGGTCAACCAGAGAATATATGAATTATTCTCTATCCTTTTTGCTTGGTTATTTGTGTACTGTCCAAATCCTTTTTTCTGGATCAATCCTCCTGCCATTTGTCTGAGGGTAGGTGTAGATGTGAGTTCTATCATTTGCCACCAAGCACATTTTGAATTCCTTGTTAATTTTGTAGTGTTGCTCGGTTCCTGGAATCACGAGGTATGATTGAGGAGGCACTTGAAGTTGCAACAGACCCTGATTACAGGTTTGAGCTAGCCATACAGCTTGGCAAGCTGGATGTTGCAAAGGTAAGTTGTGTGCTAATTTCATGATACGTGGAAAATTTCCAATTTCAAAGCCATGTATTTTTGGGGGTGATCTTTTTTTTTTACTGTTGTTTTTGTTTGCAGGAGATAGCTGCTGAAGTTCAAAATGAGTCAAAGTGGAAGCAGTTGGGAGAATTAGCTATGTCCACTGGAAAGGTGCTTGATTATACTTAAAGGACCACATTCATATACCGTAAGGCAAACTAGAAATATAAAAAGGCCCTAAAATTTATTTGATATGATGTGGCGCTGGCGCTGCTTTATATCCATGCATATTTTGTTGTACACTTGCGTTTGAAGATTGTGTGCCAGGAGTGTGAACTCTTAGAAGCTTTCATTTTTCCTTGTTCTCTTTGCGAACTTGAGTCCTGATTCTTCCTTGAAAATACTTTTAGATGACCTTCTTTCTTTCTAATATCAAATAACGCAGATGTTGAATAATCAAGTTGCTAAGAGAAGGTAAAGCATTGAGAAACATGTTGAAAGCTTTAAATTCAGCCCTAGTTTCTCTGGAATGTGGGATAGACATGATTTTTGCTCCTTCAGCTTTAAACAATTGGTATATATCATATATTTTGATTGATGGATTGTAACCCATTTGCATAGAGAGAATGTATCTGGAAATAAAATATCGACATACAAAATAGTATTCCAAAACAAGGGGTTGTGCTAAATTAATATTCCAGGTGTTGAAGTTAAATAATCCAAAAGGCCAAAACAAGGCCAATATGTTGTTCTGGAACAGAGGCTACCAAAATGATCTGCCTGAGCTTGAATTTTTGAGTTGAACTGAGATGTGGAATTCTGTACTCTCTATACAGTGTTCTGTTATAAGCCAAGTTCACTGCAGCTGTGTTCAAGTGCAAAGATGAGAAGAAATTCAAGTGATCAGTGATGTTTTGTTTCCTGAAACAAATTATATTCCACAATCAACTACTTTACTTTTGTTGATTTGTCAATAATCACATTTAGAAATTTTGAAATATCCTTTTAATTTCTGTCTTGTGGTTTGTGTCTTTATTGCAGTTACAAATGACAGAAGAATGTTTAAAGAATGCAATGGATCTGAGTGGTTTGTTGTTGCTGTATTCTTCAATTGGCGATGCTGAAGGAATTTCCAATTTGGCTACCCTAGCTAGAGAGCATGGAAAAAATAATGTTACTTTCCAATGTTTATTCATGTTGGCTAAATTGGAAGAGTGCCTTCAGCTACTGGTGGACAGGTTACTCATAACTTTGTTATCATTGCTGTGCATCCTCATTTAAGTTATTTGCCTGAACTTTTAGAATGGTATTCTAAACTTGCATTGTATCTGCAGCAACCGGATACCCGAGGCTGCTTTGTTTGCACGGTCTTATCTTCCCAGTAAGGTCTCAGAAATTATTGCAATATGGAGAAAAGACCTCAGTAAGGTAATTTGATCACTGTTGTTACTCAGTGAACCAAGGAATAGAATATTGCAAAAATGGGTAGATGGAAAACATTGCAGGATATATTGCAAAATATCAAAATATGGAATTACACTTGAAAAATAAATGGAAATTTATGTACAATGATGGAATATTTCTATGGAATTTTATAAAAAGTTTTGAAACAGCAAAACCCACATTAGTGAGCGAAAACAATAGGATATAAATGTGTAACTTGTTGAATATTTGATACCTATGATACAATAATGAAAGCTGGAATCCTCGGATGCCAAACAATTAATATTTTCTAAAATGATAAACAACACAATAATTGTCAATACAATCTTACGTAACACAACTAATAAGATGATATCAGTAGAATGATTCTGTAAGTCTAGATGCACATTAAACTTTTCTGTAGTCAAATGATTTCAATATTAGTGGATAATATTTTTGTACCAAAAAGGGAAAAAAATATTTTCATCAACGGATAAAAAAGGAACCATAGAATGTACATGTGTAGCAATTCTATACTCAAGAAGCCTAGGATATCACACTCAATTACAAAAGACAATGAACAAATTTTGTTTTCTAATTAGCATGCTTTGCTTGATGGTTAGCCTTGATGGAATGATAATGTTACTTTATTGTAATGCGGAGGTCACATGTTCAATATGGAAATCACTTTTCTACCATGCACACATAATGCTGTATATATTTGACCTGCTTAGACTCCATGATATGGGATCCTCGTGCATTGGGCCACCCTAATTATTATGGCTTGTTTCTTTCCTACGTGGACTATTTTAGACTAGTTACATAATGGTTGTCTCCCCAAAAATCAGTTTATAAATGTTATTTTTGTGTCTGACTTATCCTCCTCCGGCATTATCTACAGATAAATCCAAAAGCAGCAGAGGCATTAGCAGATCCCCAGAATTATTCTAACTTGTTTGAGGATTGGCAAATTTCTCTTGCTGTGGAGTCGAAACTTGCGGAGACAAGGTACTACTATCCTATGGATAAATTGAGGATACTTGCATTTCCCCCTAGTACATGTCATGAGTTGTTTCTGTTACCTTTATAGGGGCAATTATCCTCCAGCTGAGGAATACTTAAGTTACGCTGAGAGATCCAAAGTTGATCTTGTGGAGGACTTCAAAAGCATTTTAATAGGAGAAGATCAACCTCTTGAAAATGGAGATGCAGCTCACATCGATGAGGTACACACTTTATGGGTACTGTTAACATTTGATACTCCAAATTTAATTTCTTCGGCTCAAACCATCATGTTCAGAATAGTTGCTGGTAGAGTTGTGTTCCTGTGTTTAATTGATCAGCACTTGCAAAATTTCTGAATTTCCTTACCAAATCAGATTGCTCATTCATTTGGTTCTGATGATTTGTAGGTTATTGAAGATAGCATAGAGCATACTGAAGGAGATGAGAGCCAGGAAGAGGCTGCTGTGGTTGATGGTGATTCCAACGATAGTGCTGTATTTGTTAATGGCAAAGAAGCTGAAGACGAGTGGGGTACGAATAATGAAGACACCCCATCAGCCTAAAGGCAATTGGTTGGGCCAGTGTGAATTTCCAAATTTTGTCTCTGGTGATTAATTGGTTTTCTCTGAAGTGACATATCTGACTCCCCCTTCTATTTCCCTTGTTCTCAGTCCCTCTAAATTTACCTCTTTTACTGTTTTCATGGTTGAAGTTTTATTTGGTTATATATGGTGACTGATATTATTCCGTCATCCAATTCTGTTTACTGTGGTGGAGTTGATTAGGTTGCCTAATATAGTTATTATGTATAATCTAAAGCTTAGAAAGTCGCTTTGTATAATTTCTTCCTTCAAATCATGTCTCACTTGTTGCATAAGTTTTGTGTTCCATGGGGTTCTCTGAAGTTCCTTTCATTCTATGACTTGATTTGCATGACACCCATAGATTATTAATGCATATCATTTAATTCTTTTGGCATGGACATCGTGTATATCACACATTCTTTGCAGTAAGAAGGATCCTCTGATCATGTCCATATTCAAGTACCATGTGTCTAACATATGCTTTGGAATGAGCAGAACTGATGCAAATTTAATGCGTTCTGATGCTCTCCCTGTTCTTTATGTTTGTTGTGTGTTTTGAAGTTCAGTTAATTTTTATCACAGCTTGTGGTGTGGTAATGAGGGTGAAGTGTGAACCTTAACGTATCTGTAAGGTTGCTCCACTGTGACATGGAGGTCATAGAGTTCAACTATGGTAATGCATTGTAAAGTTATGTGCATCTAACCCACCTCTAGATGCAGGTGCATCTTCCATTGAGTTCTTTTGATTTTACTTTTGTTCTCCTTTTAATGGGAAATTAAAAATTAGCTGCGGATTTTTCTCCATTTATCTCTTTGGTCATTTGAGACTCTTACTGCAGTGTTCCCAAGTGATCGTGTTTTCTATGTTGTCAATCTTGTTTTGGATCTTGACATTATTCGTTAAGTTGTTGTCTCACTGCCTTTTTTTTTTCTTTTCATTTTTGCTTATCTTGCAGTGCTTACTCAACATCCTTAGAATTCCCGTGTTAGACTGCTGGTTCTGGCTGTATGTACCCCTTTTCCTACGGTAAGAGAATAAACCTTAAATGTGTTTTGTTTATTTTCCATTATTTTCAACAAATACTCAATTCTTGGCCCACCCCCACCTCCCTAGAAAAGGAAAAAGAGAGAACCCCAGGGGAAAAAATAGGGGAAAGTTAAAGGAAAAAAAGAAAATACATTCTTTCTTTAGATTGAAATGTAGTTCTGACAGCCCTCGATCACTCTGTTTCCAAATCGTTTAGTTCTCTCTCCATACCTCGATGAATGGAGTGCTATTATGGTTCTCTTATTGGATAGGCTCTTATATCTACCCAAGCATCACGATTATAAGCTGAAAAATAAATTATAAAGATTGTATCATATGATTTAAATATTTATTCAATATTTGCTATTTATTTTACAATTTATAATCTTGATTCTTAAATAGATATGAATGCCTATTTACTAGGAGGACCATAATAGCTCTCCACCAAATGGGGGAAAGTTCTAGTATTGCGAGCATTGTAGTTGGTAGTTTCCCTTCACTCCTATTAGGGTCCCATTTTTTTGTCTACTATCGTACTTCTAACAGTGAGGACTTTATTCTGACAGATTGAACGGCTAAAATTATAAATGTGTTGCTGTACCTAACCGTCTAAGTTGTCAGACTAAAATCCTCATCGTTGGAAGTATAGAAAACTCTCAAAGCTTTCTTGATCACAACAATTGTTCATGCTTATGCAGTGATCAATGGTGCTTATGTTGCATGATTGTTCTGGTAAATGTGATTAATTTCTCATCATAAATCTGCATTAGGGACTGGCACGGTGTATTTGTGCTTCCCAAATTGCCCCAACCCATGTCCAAAGTCCCCACCGTCTCGCTATATGCTGATAACCTGATGAACACTGCTTGAACACAAATATAACGGGGAAATTGCCTAGTTTTGCCCACGCCTTCCTACACAAGTACATAAGCAGAAACCCTTCGTTACATCCGAGCCAAATGGCCCATGGAAGCCAACATGAATTAGCGCACTACTTATGTGAAGACAACTTAGACCGTCGCAGTTAGGTCCTCGGTTGTGTATTTGATCTCTGCTACTGAATGTCTGAACTTACTTAATATACAGTTTTTACGGATTGGGTCATATGCCCAGAGTTTGGCATGATGAATGCAGATAATGTGGTAAATGCTTAGCTTTGCCCGATCGGATTTGACAAAAATATATAAACACACCCTTGCATTACATCCGCTCTGCTAGGCCATGCACATGCTAGCACAGTGGGCAAAGACGAGTTGGACCTTGCGGTCAAGTCCGTGCCATGGTGACAAGCTTCATTCCTGCTGCTACTAACCTGAACTTTAATTGTGCATTTTTATTACGAATGAGATCATGCACTTTAAGTTTGCGAGATTCTTACCCATTGAAAAAAGGAAAACTAGCCATGAAGATCGTTGCCTCTCGGTGCGAGTGTGCATATATTTTCCTGCTATGTGCTATTTTCATTTCCCTCATTTTCGATGTATGCCAGGTTTCGATCAGAAGGGAAGGCAATTAACGACTTGTTTGCCACCATTGGCATGGCATCGCCTTGTAGTTAATGAAATTTTGGAGGGCAAGTTTGGATAGAGCTCATATTTTTTAAGTTGTTATCGTCGGATCTTTAATTTTTATTTTTTATTTTTACTTTGTGGATCATTTTCAGAGTATTATATGTTCTATGCCGTTGTGTTAGCAAGGTTTTATTCAGTCGAGATTTGGGCGAACGATCAACTGATGTCGATACCTGTAAGTTCCTTTGATAGAATAATCACATTTTTATTTTGGTCTCTTTCACTCCTGATGATGGTGTAGATGGATCCCATCCAGCATGATCACCGTGGAAGGGATTTGGAATTTTTGTCCTACTGAAAGAGGAGTTGATTTAGTCTCTTTTAATCATAATTATCTGATTAATATTTGGCAGATGAAATTAATAATTTTTAATAGCAAATTGAAATTAAATAATAGATTTTTA
>JAODPA010088643.1:13874-24196 GCA_025585075.1 Nepenthes mirabilis | reverse complement strand
ATCTTCACAGGAAGCACACGTCCCTCTCGGTTGCTAGCTCCACCACACGTCTACCCCACCTGAAACGAAACGATAGCGAAATACGAAGGAACGCTTTGCCCATCTGATAATTTTAACCACACGTTGAATGGAACGTCGCAGGTACTGTGGATGTCGACGCTAAACCTGATCGCGATCCGAGATGGCGCCTTGGCCGGAGAAGGAAACGGCAACTTCTATTCTCCGGCGAAGGAGAAGGCGGCGAACAGGGGCGCTTACAGCTGCCGGTGGCCCATTCTTCGGCGGTTGCGGCATCCGATCGGCGCCGTGAAGTTCAAAACGCTGCTAATTGTGAGTGTGTTATGCAGCGTCATATTGTTCTCTCCCAAGATCGGCTCGTTGATGGGCTGGAATTCTGATGATGCTTCTTCGGTATCTTCTCCGACCAGGTCTGTTTTGATTGGTTGGATTACCTAGATTTACATTCTTGTTTTTCATTCCCATGTTTCTGTTTTCTAATATATATTACAATATTATCTAATATTATGTAACTAAACAAAATTAGAATGTTATATAAACTAATTTATTTGAAGGGTTTAACATTAAAATAAGGTGAAATACAAGCCCTCTCATTGATAATGTGTATCCATCGTATATTTATTAATTTTTAATATGGTGTCCGACCCAAGTTTGTCCCTCTCCACCGTCGGTTAGTATTCATAGTCTCCACCGTCACCGTAACGACTAATTTTTTTTCGGTATTTGGGTCCCTCCGGTTTTTCTGGTCATCGTCGGCAGCATTTCCCGTATCTCACATGTTATTCCATCAATCGGCAGACGGTATTTCTATACTTCACTTTTGGTATCTCTCTCCAGCGTCGTCGTCGGCAACTTCACTTTCATACCACTGCGAAAGTCACCGACTTTCAACCTAAAATTCATCCGGCATATATCCATTTGTGTTCCTTAAACTCACCGAAAGCATTTGGTAGCTCGGATTCATCAACCGCTTCCACCTCCGGCCTCAGATTTGTGTTCACCAGCTAGTTGTGTTCACCGGCCTCATCCTTTGTCTTCTATTGGGATTTGACCAAAACATGCAATGCAACAGAACAAATCCAAAACCCCCATTAAGCGTCAATCACTACACTCGTGAAAGAAACATAACAATGTTCAATGTTTTTAACATAAAAATCTTTCTCAATTAAAAAAAAAATCATGAGACAAAAAGAAATTCATTATAATAATAGTGTTAGATATAAATAACCTCATCTAAAATCCTTGTACTGCAAATTTGAGTGAAGAATGATTAAATACAAACTCTCTCAATACACCTATCAATCTTCAAGAGAAAATATACCAAGAAATAAAAGTAACTAAACAAAAATACATTCTAGAAACCAACACTAAAACAATGTATTTGAGTTTGATGAAAAACGAAACTTAAATCTGATGAGTAGGCCCATAGTTGGCAGGCCCAATAAGAAAGCAGCCCAAAATTCAGAAAGGCCTAAAGTGCGTTAGACAGTCAACGCGCTAGTGTTGACCATCTGGCGCACAAACAGACGGCCAAAAAGTGCTCCTTCAAGGCGGTCAATATTTTCTGTTGACCGGAAGTACTGTAGTAGCAGGCCGTAAAAGATATTAAACCTAATACGGGCCAAACCCAATTTGGCTGGCGATCTCATACAGGAAAGCAATGATCCTTTCCATGATTACACGCTTTCCTAAAAGATGATCCCCTCTAAAAAAGCAACAACGGATTCAGTGCCAACAACGGAGTCTAATGGTCACAAGAACATGAAAGAAAAGTAGATAATTTGGTGATCCGTTACACTGTTCAGAAGGGAAACGATCCATCAAATCACGCTCACTAACTCAGAGAAGGCCGCCTATTGCCAGGCCAAGGAAGGTGGCTCTCCCCACCATCTATATAAACCCAGAGTCTCCACTCTAAAAATGGGAACACGCTTTTAAGAGAACACACGCTTCCTAAGATGACAGAGACTTTCTGTTACAATCTAAGTCACGAACGCATACAGTGTTTAAGCAAAACTCTCTCTCTCTCTAAAGCGTTTACCTTCTAATCCCACTCCAAACCTCCAGATTGCAGAGTCTTTCCCGCTCTCTGTGAACCGTCCTTCAAAGATTCCACGCTTTTGAGACACAGCTTCTACTCATTCTCTGTGAACAGCGAGCTGGAACTCACACTCTCAACGAGCCACGGGATCATCTCTGCTTCTACAGGCCGACACTCCCGACAAACTCATTCTCTCCCTCTCTCTTACTTACCAGTTCACCTACCCAAGTTTGTAGGATTGTTACTGATTTGAGCGTTGGAGTGTTTTCGGTGGGACAACCTCCCGCCGGCACCTAACCTCTCGTTTTCTGCAGTGGCGTGTGGGATTCAGACTTAGCGAACGGAGTCGGATCAAATCAACTACCCGAATCCGAAACTGTTCGAAGTCGGATCCAGGTACGCATCAAAATCGAATCTCAATTAGATGTCGAGCCTCTTTCTCTTCTCTCTTTTTTTTCTCTCTCTTTGTGCAGCACTTCTTGTGTGAGAAAATAATTTTAGATACTCTAAAATCGCGTAAGATGAGAACTTATATAAAAAATGGCACACAAGCTCCGATTAGGCGTGACTTCTCTAGACAAACGGTGCACAAGTGCCGTTTAGGTACACATCTGGTACAACCTTTTTAGACAAAACACATACGTGCTTCCGTTAGGCTTGTATGCAATACCACTCCTTAAAATAGATAGCACATGTGTGTCCTTCAGGTGGTATCATGCGTCACCCTATTGAGCTTCGACCAATCTTCTACCAAATTCCATACGAATATTGTGTAACCTTTCAGCATTCTTTGCTGCTCGAACAATCCTCATTGACTCTCGCGTGAATATCGTGCGACCCTTGCTAAACATCTTCGCTAGAGCATACCACATATGAATATTGTGCGTCCTTCTGATAACTATCTATTTGTTGTGGTATCCACAATGGAGTGACTCAAAACTCAATAAAGTTTCCCTTACAACCTTATGGGGAACCATTCGCCTCCAACAGCAACCGTCATCTCTTACCCTTTGGTAACTTCCCCTTTATAGAAATCCCGTTATCAATCTCCGCAAGTTTGAATAATATCCTCTTCCACTCCACCAAACATGGAGTATTACTACTCCCATTCAACTTCTTCTCCACGGTGGAGTCGCTCTCCCTTGCATTCCTCCTTGGCCTCCTCTTCCCAGCATTTTGACCAATATCCTTGTCGGTCGCTTTGGCATTACACTTGGTAACCAAAGTCTCTATCAAATACCAATTTAAATACTTGCTTTCTCTTACTAAAATTAAGGCAACTTTGGTGAGTTTTTACTGGCATTTACCGAATACCGTGTAAAATCCCTCTTTGTCAAAATTTCTAGTTGAAATCACATTTGCAAGGCATGTTGCATGCCCTTTAATATGAGTTTCGTCATGTTGCTTGTCTGCAAGCTAATGTATCTGATGCCAACAACCCTCGATGAGCTATCATTACCCATTTTTAATACCCTGTAGTACTTGGACGTATAGGCAGTAAAGAGGGACTTCCTCGATATCGCATGGTATAAAGAGCTGCTATCCATTACCCAACTCGTCTCTTAGCTTGGAAAGCGCCATGTCTTCCTTACATTGACAACTAGAAGGTCTCCGCAAGTAGTAATAGAGCCCCGATCATTTTCGTCATGATTCCTCCTCTCTTGATGCTTGCCACTGCCTTCCTCCTGCTTTCTCTTGAGGTAATCCCGTTTCATGTGACCTTTCTTATTACAATGGAAGCACTCCATGTCCTAAAACTTGGTCCAACTATTACTCCTCTCTGATTTGCTACCTCAATCCCTCAATCTCCCTTACCCCCTACAACTAGTAGATACTAAGAGTTTTGACTTTCCTAAAGCCTCAACACTTTTATTTTCCTTAGACTCATTCATAAGTAAGGAAGTGATAACCTTTTCGAGGCTGAGCATGTCTTTTTCAAATATTAGCGTCGTAACAATATGATCATACAAGTCTGGCAAAGAAATTAGCAACACTAATACCTTGTCTTCTTTCTTGATCTTTTCTTCAAGTGTTAATATCTGTGTCAAAATCCAATTGAACTCATCCAAGTGTTTCTTGAACCTTCCCCCTTTCTATAATTAAAGGTCATAGAACTTCTTCACATACAATTTCGTTTTTAAATATTTGGACTTACACCGACTCTTAAGCTTAATTTAGACATCTGTTAGATTCGATAAATCTATAACTTCTTGAAGGGTATTATTCGCAAGATATAATTTGATTGTACAATTAATAAGATCATTCATAACTTATCACATTTCATCCCTCATCTTCTCTTACTTATCTTCGTTACTTTGAAGTGCTTTTACCGTTCCTTTCTAGGTAAAAATATTGCTCATCCTTTTTTGTCAAAGAAAAATTATTTTGCCTATTAAATTGTTCAATACAGAAAGGCAAGTTTTTCAGTGTTGACACCATCAAATTGTAGTTTTTGCAACCTCAAAACACCTACGCTCTAATGTCACTTGTTAGTATTTGACCAAAACATGTACAACCTGACGAAGCGGAACAAATTAGAACCCCCCGTCCAATGTTAACAATCAAACTTATAATAATTACAATTGTTATAACGTGAAAAACCTTTTCAACTAAAGATTAAATTACGAGATAAATTCCGAATAAATTTACTATAATAATAGTGCCGGTTACAAATAACCTTATTTGAGACCAATTTATTTACTATAAATTTGAGTGAAAAATGGTTGAATACAAATCCCCTCAACACACCTAACAACTTATAAGAAAAAATATATCGAGAAATAAAAGTGATCAAATGAAAATACATCTTTGAAACTAACACTAGAACAATGTACCTGACCTTAGTAAAGATTAAAAATCAAATCGAACCTTAAATGGACACCGAGTCTCTTCCTCTTCTTTCTTTTTCTCCTCTCTCTCTCTCTCTCTGTGAGAAGCTCCTTATATAAGAAAATGATTTCGGATATCCTAAAATATCGTCATGTGCAACTTTATATCAAAAACAGCGCACGAGCTCCAATCAGGTGCGCATAAGGCGCGACTCTTTGGACAAACGTCACACGAGCGTCTTTCAGGCACAACCTTTCTATACAAAACACACACATACTCAGCATCTGGCACCATTCCTTTGGATAGGTAACGCACGTGCATCCCTCAGGCAGCTATCATACGCCACTCAACTGATCTTCAATTGATTATAGGTGACCCTCGGATGAATATCGTGTGACTATTCAGCATCTAATGTTGCTCGGATAATCTCGATTGACCCCCAGTTGACCCTCACACGGGTATTGTGCGACCTTTGCTTGATATCTTCACTCGAGTGTATCATGCGCGAATATCGCGTATCTTTCCGATGACCATCTGTTTGTTGTGACACTCATTAGTGAGTGAACCAAAACCCAATATATTCCTAGTATTCATGAGCCTCATCCATCTCAAGCCTCAGAGTTGTGTTCCCCGGTCTTCCAAAGTTCACCAGTCTTCGTCATCTTTCTCTGACTCCACAATATCTAAGCCTGCCTACTTTGGATACTTCCTTCACACTCACCATCGAACTTTAACCCCTATGTTGGCTCTACCATCAACAAGTTTCATTTGTGCCGATGCTCATCCCTTAGTTTAATCGACACATCTAAACATTGAGTTGCTAGTCAAAATGCTATGTCATCTTATGACAAGAGTTCATCTATAATACGCTGCGTTTTAGCAATTGAAGGCTTCGTGCGCTACGTTTTTTTCCAACGTGAGTCTCAGTTCAGCCCAGTTATGCGGCATAGTATTTGGACTATTCGGCCGAATTGTGCACTATTCAAAGGCTTGTTTTTCGGCCCGCTTCATTGCTAAATATTTTAGCCCAATTTTATTTTGGTATCTAAGTCCTCATGGCTCCAACACAAAACAATGTATTTCAGCCTATTCAAATTGTCCTTAATGGTGCAAACTAAAATTATTAGGCACCTTCCATGCACACTTTTCTCAAAGGACGAAAATTAGGGTGATTTGTCACCAAAGAACATAGGCCTCGCGACAAGAGACTTCTGAAATAGACTTGATTTTCATTGACTTTATTGAAGACAGGGATAGCATTAATCATAGAATTATTACATGGTTTGCCAATACATATATTTCATCTATCAACATGCTATTTGATTGTTTAAAGTTGCCAATGATGTATGGGACTTTCTATAGCAATGTTACTCATCTGTGGACTTTGCTTATCAATATTAGATCAGTGCGTAAGCCATATAATAGAACTTAAGAATCTGGTCAATCAATAAGTGATTTTTACTTCCAAATGTGCTATTTGTTGGATTAACTGGCATCGATTAAACTACAATGAAAGTCCTCAATAGAGTTTGAGATATTTGTAGATTATTAGGATTCACTTCGCCTCACTCAATTCTTATGGCTATTCATGACGAATTTGAATATAACCGGACCTCATTGTTGCTTAGCATCCTCACTGAGTTTACTTCTAAAGAAACACAACTTTAAACTAAGAAGCCTCAACATATGGAGACAATTGTTGAGCTTTCGTCAAAAACTTCATGTTCCAAATTTTCACATACACACTTCGGATTAGATAATTAACGATAATATGATCTAAATATATGCCAATACTGCCATGCAAAAGGTCATTTAAAAAATAATTGTCTCAAGAATAAGTGCTTTTACGAGAATCGAAATTCCTCTTCAATTTGAACAGTGGCCATCACCAAAACTGAATCAACAAATAAGACGCTACTACTCCATTTTCTTTTATATCTACTGAAGATCTTAAGGCAATTGCATGAGGCTTGGCAAAGATATCAACAAATTAGTCAGCTAATGGCATGTAACGAAGATGTATATTGCCTTGCCAAATGTATTGGTGAATAAAATCATAGTCTTTTTCAATGTATTTTGTACGCTCATAAAATATATCATTATGTAAAAATTGTATTACACTCTAATTATGATAATGTAAAATAATTGTATTAGGATGTATGATGCCCATGCCTTTTAGTAGCTAATGTTCGGCAATTGCATCGGCTAGTGCACAATATTCTGCTTTGGTATTTGAGCGTGTTATGACAAATTACTATGCAATAAGAGATGTTTTCAAGAAGAAACAATATCCAGTGGTGGATTGTTAATCATCGGAATCATTTACCCTATTTTTATCAAGAAAAGCATGTAATCAGATAGATGAATGAGTAGATAATTGAAATCCATAGAACAAGAATCTTTTGATATATTGAAGGATACAAAGTACAACAACGTAAAGAGTAGATTGTAGTGTGGCTATAAACTGGCTAATGAGGTGAACATCATAAGCAATATCAAGATGAGTAATAATAAAATAAACAAGCCCTCCAACTAGTTGGTGATAATGGGTGGCATTTGATCGGGGAAAGCCATTAGAGAGAGTAAAATTTGACATTCAGTTCTAACAGAGTGGGAGTAGTCTTATCATCAATTATGGAGGCACGAGTGCATAGATTAGAAGCATATTTTTGCTTGAGAAAGATAATACCCATCTGAATATGGGGTCATTTTAATTCCGATGAAGTAATTGAAATTTTTATGATCATTCATCTCAAATTGTTAATGTAGAAAAGTTTTAATAGATTGGATTCCAACACAATCATCTTCAGTGATAATCATATCATCGACGTAAAGAAAAATAAAAACAGTGCCAAAGATATTATACGTATGAAAAGAGTTGAGTAATTAGTACCGGATGTGAAACCCTTTTTGGCAATGGTGAAACTAAACTTAGAAAATAAAGCTTTGGAAGCTTGTTTGCGGCCATATATTACTTGATGAAGGTGGCAGACTTTGTTTAGAAGGTGGTTATACCCGGGCAAGGGCTACATATAGGCATTCTTGACATCCATTTGGAAAAGTTTTCTTCAATGAATGGTGATGACAGCAATTAAAGAATGGACAAACGTGAGATGAGTCACAATTCAAATGTCTCCTTATTGTCAAATTCATACTTATGAGTAAAACCACAGCCAACGGGACAAGTTTTGTACCGGTCCACCGAACCATTAGACTTAGTTTTGATATTATATATCCACTTGCTTCCAATTATTGATTTACTTGGAGGCAAGTTAATTAATTCTGATGCGTCATTCTTTTTAAGGGCGAGAATTTCATCAGTCATTGCTTATTGTCAAGAAGGATGAGATTTGGCTTCTCAATAAGTAGTAAGTTCATATAATACAGCAAGTGTAGTAAAACAATAAAAGTCACATAAGTAAGAAGGAAGTTCACGTACCCCACTAGAATGATGAATTGGAAAGTTAGTTGAGGGCTGAGTCGGTTGACCCATGGATGGTTCAACTATATCCTGGACAAGTGTAGGAGGATTTTATATAAGATTTTGGCCAAAAATGTCGAAGGTTGTAGTAGTAGGAATAGGATCCGGAAATAGATCTAGTAATAGATTAATTAAATTTTTATAGTATGTCACGGGTATAGGAGAGGGAGGGGATAAGATGGTAAATACTTTGTGATCCGAGAAGATGACATGACGGGAGATGGAAATTTATTGGAGATAGGGTTGTAATATCATTAGCCTTTATATTCAATGTCATATCCAAGAAAGCAATATAAGCAAGTTTAGGGTTCTAATTTATTGCGGTTGCGAGATTGAATGAAGACAAAGCAAGTATATTTAAAGGCATGGAGTAAACTATCGTGAGATACTGTACCAAAGAGGCACTCATATGAAATCTGATTCTAAATAACCGAGGATGGAAGGTGATTGATGGTATAAGCGTAGTGAACACAATTTCTTCCCAAAATTCTTTTGGTCAAGAAGCCTCAATAGGAAGGATTCTTGTGCTGTTAAAAATACGACTAAGCTTTCATTCAATACAACCATTTTGTTGGAATGTGTTTGGGTAAGATTTTTGATATATGGTGCCATGTGATGGTGTCCAAGAAGGAGGACTCACAATATTTTTTAGCATTATCGAATCTAAGGATTTTAATTCGTTTTGAAAAATGAGTATATACTAAATTGTACAATTCTTAATGTATTTTTGGTAATTCAGATCGATGATATAAAGGATATATTTATATGTAACTAGAGAAATCATTAATAAAAGTAACAAAATATTTTGATCCTCCCTTAATAGGTATAGGTGTTGGATGCCAAATGTTAGAATGAGTAAGATTGAACGAAATATGAGAAATAAATTCACTAGAATTACAAAATAAAGTTTTGTGTTTATCAAGTTGATAAGCCATACAATCAAAAGATTTATCACTAAGAGTTCTTAAATAACCCATAGATACTAACAATTGAACTTTAGTACTTAACTTATGATCAAGGCAAGAATACAATAGAAAACTAGATTCGATTGGTCTGGAGACAGAGCAATGGTGTTGGAAAGACGAGATAGAATATGAAGCGTATTAAGTTCAAACAGATGTCCAACTTTATGACTTGTACCAATCATTTGTCCTATCCTTGGGTCCTTATATCACAAGCATGAGAAAAAAAAAAGTGACATTCTAAATTGTAATTACACAGTTGTCCAATGGATAGTAGTGAATAGGATATGAAGGTACAAGATAAGAGTTTAAAATGGAGAGGGAATGTGTAGAAATTGAGCCAATATAACTGACATGTGTATGATATCTATTGTTTGTATGGATTTTTGGTGTATTAAAGGCTTCAATTTTGTTAGTGAATTGGTTTTGGTCAAAAAGCCATGCGATTGCAACATATAGAATCAATAATCTAAGTGAGGTTACTTGGAGTGGCAAATGAAGCGGGTGATCCCACTGATTGACGATCCACCGTTAGATATTGTTTCTTTATGGGAACATTTCTTATTTCATGGCAAAGTAAAAAGCAATTTATTGTAGCACACTCAAATATAAAAACAAAATATCGTGCCTTAACCGACACAACAGCTGAACATTTTTTATTATGTTGTCTATTAAAAGATATAGCATCACACGTCCCAATACAATCATTTTATATTGTGATAATTAAAGTGCAATGTGAATTGCACACAATGATATATTTCATGAGCGTACTAAACACATTAAAAATGACTATTATTTTATTTGTCAACACATTTGGTAAGGCAATATACATCTTCGTTATATACCATCAGGTGACCAATCCGCTGACGTCTTCACCAAATTTCATGCCACACGACAATTTCATAGTCTAATTTTCAAACCCAAGCTAGTTTCTACCTTACCTACTTGAGTTTAAGGGGGACGCCAAATATAGTAAAATATATATAATATA
>JAODPA010088632.1:0-24197 GCA_025585075.1 Nepenthes mirabilis | reverse complement strand
TGGATTAAAGGGAGAAAATTACAAAATCTATGTTTTATCTTCAAGTGTTTTGACTTGAAGATAAAACATAAACGCTAGGGCATGCCCCGAGCAAATGTTACAACAGAAAATATCTAAGATCTCTATGATGACAACTAATTACAGACCCCACAGAAAAGTAACAAAACAATCACAAAACAAGGTTGACAAGCCCAACCTAACAAATTTTAGCTCAAGCCAAAAAGCAGCCTGACATGTACTAATATATGAAACAGAAAACGAAGTTCGCAACCAGCATCTTAACATGGGCACCCCATACCAGCAGTTTGCAGCAAGCCCGAAGCTACATATCCAGCGCCTCAAGGACTTCAACGCAACCGCAGCAAGTAGGCACATAAGCAGTACAACTATTCGAAGGGCAAGAAGGTCCAACAGCATCCAAAAACATCAAACAAGAGCGAAATAGGCAGGTAGGCACACACGCCCAGTTTGAAGCAAGGCAGCTTACAATCCACTCCAAAATTTCACAGCACCATTCCACCACCAAGAACCCGAATTGAAAAGCAGCAAGGAGGAAACGTCAACAGAAAGCTGCAACTTGATAATAGCTACTCCCCACTGTTTCAGTTTCAACAGCTGCCGCCAGCATAAATATATTAAAACCCGGCGCACAAAATACTAACTTAAAAACAAGCAGTTATTATATTCTAAATCAGCTAACACCAGCAGCCTCCGGACAGCAGGTCCAAGAACTGCTGCACAACCCATACCAGCAAGACCAAGAGCTGCCTCAATATTTCCAAAACCCCCACCAACAAATGGCTCCAGCAGCACCTTCAGAGCTCACCTGGCAGCATCCATTATAATAGGCAATCTCATCATTCTTCAGCAACCAAAACAAGCAGTCGTTATATTTTAAACTAGCTAACACCAGCAGCCTCTGGATAGCAGGTCCAAGACCTGCTGCACAACCCATTCCAGCGAGACCGAGAGCCGCCCCAATTTTTCCAAGCCCCCAACCAACAAATGGCTCCAACAGCAACCATTTGCCTTCGTGTTTTACGCCTGGCTTCAACAATCAGCAGACAGCATTCCAGATAATTTCTGAGCTCACCCGTCAACTAATTGGCAATCTCATCAATCTTCAGCAACACACCGCCACAGGACAGCAAGGATGCAAATAGCTAAGGCCGCGCCTCCTGCAACATCTTGATAAAACAGACATGCCAGCTGAAAATGATATTGCATCATAATCGCCCACTCCAACAAAGGCAACCAAACCAGCAGATCAGGCTTCAGCAACAGCATCATACGCACCAACCTCCAGCATAAAGATGGCAGGAAGGTTAGACCGAACCACAACAGCACCAGGCTCAATCCCAATATTCCATAGAGAGAGTGCAAATATAGCAGCACCTCGTGGCACCACCATCCAACCCCATCAAGACCATTGACAAGCCCGAATAGCATCAAAAGAATTTTTTTTTTGGTAAATAAGTGTGTATTTTGGATTATCGGGAGAAAAATTTACAAGAAACAATGTTATAACTCTAAGTTTTTTGACTTGGAGTTAGAACATAAAACGTTAGGGCATACCCCGAGCGACAATTACAACAGAGGATGCATCAGAAAACCACTAAGAGGAACACTCTAACAGAAAAGAAAATGAACAAAGTCATTTTACATAACCAGATTCAACAAAGCTACTACCTAAAATAAAAAAAGCTCAAAATCTAACAATCTCAGGGAGCAACCGTCAGCGCTGGATCAACAACCAAAAGTCCATCGATTTTGATGCATAGAGGCATCACAGTCCCGCATACAATACAGTGGTCCCAACCCAACAGCTTCCAATTCATCAAAGCAGCCACAGTCACTAAAATTAGGCCGCAATGGTGTCTCATACTGTGACAGCAGCGTGACAGCCCCACAAAGGCAACACAGTGACAGCGGCATAGAAGAACTTCAGCAGCTGCCCTTTTACAGCAAAATTAGAACCAGTTTGCAACAATCAAACCAGTAGCATTCAGCTGTTAGATAGATCAGCAATGATCAAAATCAGAAGAACATCAGCCGAAAGTGCAACAAACCCAGCGGCTATCAGCCCTCCAAAAGTCATAGACCTGCCCACCAGCAACCCATACAGGTACCCAGCAACGTATAGAATCCCAACACCAGGATTAGCAGCCCAGCACTACAGCCCAATCAGTACCCCTGCCACAGCTGATAAAGGAACACCAGGTTCCAGTACTTTCGAACAGGATGGAAGAGCGTATAAGTCTTCATCCTCAACACAAGGACATCAGCCATTCCAGCAGTAGCCCCAGCCATAAGGTGGGAACATAAAGGAGCAGAGGCATTTCAGCACCCCCACTGGCAACAGAATAGCCATTCCAAGGACAACAGTAAATTAGCTCGTCCCGAAGATTCACCACCACAAGCAAAAAACAGTGTCAGAATTGCAGCAATTACTACAATTACTCAAATCCATCAGGCCAGTTGTCCATACACAGAGAACAGCCGATGGTAATGGAGGCCCACATATCCAAACTCAATCACACAATACAGCAGGTAACTGTACCATCCAGAGGCCGAAACTGTGATACCAACCAAGCAGTCTCAGCATACTAATCAGATCCTCATCTCAACAGCCAGACCATCAGAATCCAAAATTACAGCCAGCCTTCGGCTATTGAACTTTAGCATAAGTTGGAGTCCCATCAACAAAGGTAGCTTACCAAAACCAGCTGGATCCCATGAGATCAACCCCTCAACATCCAAAAACAATGCCAAATTAAGCACCGAAGATGTCTAAAACATTTTATTCAGGCATCATGTCATAGAATATAGCTGTACAGAACAACCCAAAAACCTCATTACAACCAAGGCAGCATGACCCAGACAAGGTAACCCCCGCAGCAAAAGCCTACGAGCCAGTTGCACCCCTGGAATAGCATCAAAAGAATCAATATTGCATCAGAAGAAATAGCAAGACATTCTCCCCAATCCCATCAATCAGGACCATGCGAAAGAAATCAGCATCAAAGGTCTTCGAGTGCAACAACAGAGCACTTTTGGCAGCTTAAAATCACATGGCAGAATTGACAACAACATTATGTAGGGACATCACAAAACCAGACTTTGAATTCCTCACGCTGAACCTTCACTAGAGCAAAAAACCAGGAACAGCCTCATGCACTTCACACACACATCACTATAGCAAAAGCCAACCGAATCTTCTCAGCAAGGCAGGCTCAAGCCAGCAGAAACATCAATCACCAACAAACGCCAGCCCAGATTCCCCAATAGCATACCAACCAACATGTTCGCATAGTAAGCATCCACAGATATCAGACAGGGGTAGCACATCCACAGCATAGGGACTCAACCTATGGAGAGTATTCAACAAGGCAGCATCCCAAGATCACAATCAGGTATACAATCCCACTCAGAGCAGAGGAGGAAGACCCAACCATGCCCGGGCAAGCCATATCTTATTCTGTTACAGAGTAGCTGGCCCAAACCATATACAGGCACACCAACCACTGAAGCACCATTTCACCATTGCAGCCCCACACCAAGTTCAATCACCAGAGCACCCACCACAAAGGACCCAAACCATCCGATAGGCAATATCCACAATCCAAGCAAGGAAATAGAGATGGGCGCCAGATAGTGGAGAGAGCATGACCCACCCACTAAATTATTTATTTATTTATTTATTTATTTATTTTGGGGGGGATGGAAAGTAATGATAGCTGGAGGGCAAGGCTGCATCTGATACTAACATGACATTTTTTTTATAGACCCCATTGAATCCGGAACGGCCTAGAGCCATCCCTGATAGGCACCGGGATGGTCAAAAGTTTAAGCCTCACAACATTGACCACCAAAGAGAAGAGATGTGAGAAGTCTTGGGGAGGAGATTTTTGAAAAATTTGGTAATTGCGTTCCTTCCATATGAAGTAAACAGT
The DNA here is from genome assembly GCA_025585075.1 of Nepenthes mirabilis. NCBI lineage: Eukaryota > Viridiplantae > Streptophyta > Magnoliopsida > Caryophyllales > Nepenthaceae > Nepenthes > Nepenthes mirabilis. The sequence continues at coordinate 20,244 of JAODPA010088632.1, read as the reverse complement.
GGCGGCTAAAGATAAACGCTTAGAGACAGCCTGAAGACTTTTCCCTTTCCACAAAGAGGCAGCCCAAAGAATATTTTGATACCACTCTGGATGGGGCCAATGAATACCTGAATGCTTTTGAACTTTAGTCCATAAAGCTCTCGAAAAAGGGCAGGAGAAAAACAGATGCTCGAGGTCTTCATCTCCTATGTTGCAAAGGATGCATTTGGGTGAAAGGTTTGGGATATAATGGAGGCAGTCGATGGTATTCAGTCTCCCCTTAATAGCGAGCCAAAGGGTAAATGCATGAGAAGGAATATGGGATGATCCCCATACCAATTGAGCCCACATAACCCGTGGTTTAGGAGGATGGATGAGAATATAAGCAGACTTAGACGAGAAACTGCCATTGACATTCCCAGACCATCTCAGAGAGTCTTTTTGATTGTTACAAGGAGGTTTTTCCGGCATATTCATGGCAAGGTGGGAGACCTCAGTGTCAAAATGGTTAGGTCAATCCCATCTGTTATCCCTGATAATAGCATCAACCTTAACATCCCAATGCAAACCCGAGACAAGGCGAGTACGGTCGGTACTCACTTCACTCAGGGGGCCAAGGGGGTGCCAGTTATCGTGCCAAAGGAAAGTATCAGACCCATTCCCAATGTCCTTGACAAAGTATGTTCTCATGAAGGGCCGCAATTTCATTATTTTGCGCCAGTTCCAGGGGGCTGCAGCCGGGACTTTAATGGTCCAGATCACCAGTCTTTAAGTCTATTTTTGTAGATCCAAGAACACCAAGCTGAATTCGGGTCTTTTGTTAGGAGACGCCAAAGAAGTTTGCAATTAAGAGCCTTATTTTGATCCATCAAGTTCTTGATTCCCAGCCCCCCTTCAGACTTGGGATAACAAATATCGTGCCAAGCCACTTTAGCATTGACTCTGCCTTCAGACGATCCATTTCAAAGGAAGCGGCGTAAGATACAATCAATTGCTTTAAGAATGGATTTGGGGAGAATAAAGAGAGAAGCCCAATAAAGGTGGATAGATGAGAGGATAGAGGCAATGAGTTGAAGACGCCCACCAAATGAGAGCCATCTATTCCTCTATGATGAGATCCTCTTGGTGATTCTATCGGTGAGCGATTGGCAGTCGGAGACCGAAAGCCTAGTGGTAATCAAGGGGACCCCCAGGTATCTGATGGGGAGTTTGCCCACTTTAAAGCCCATAATCGCAGCAATATCCTGGTGAAGAGAAGAATCCTTTGAACAAATGAATAACTCACTTACCCAAAAAAAAAAAAAAAAGCAGAGAGGCCAGATATAGTGTGGAATTCTTCAAGGCAGTCCCTGAGAATCTGAGTGGACTGGGTATCAGCATGGGAGAAGAGAAGGAGGTCGTCAGCAAAGGCAAGCATAACAATTTGAGATTCAGTGCATTTTCAGTGAAATTTAAAATTGTTATCCCGCCTTGCCTTGACCTCAATAATGCCATTAAGGATTTCCATCACCAAGACAAATAAATAGGGGGAAAGCGGATCCCCTTGGCGGAGACCTTTGCCTCCAGTGAAGAACCCGACCACTTCCCCATTGATATTGAGGGAGTACGACGGAGTGGTAACGCATTAGCCAATCCAATTGACCATTTGGGGAGGGAACTTCATGAGGGTCAGAATATTGAGGATGAAATCCCAATAGACAGAGTCGTATGCTTTCATAAGGTCGACTTTCATAGTACATCTAGGCGGGTCAAGCCCAAGGTGATACCTATGCAGGAGCTCCTGAGCTAATATGATGTTATCACTAATCTGACGCCCCGCCACAAAGGCCGTTTGGCAACGGTCAACCAAGAAAGGTAGGACTACCTTGATTCTGCTAGCAAGAATTTTCGATATCACTTTGTAAATGACATTACAGCATGATATCGGGCGGTAATTAGAGACCGTGCGCGGGGACTGGACCTTAGGGATAAGGCTGATCAGCGTGGTATTCAACTGTTTAAGGAGCTTTCCATGATTAAAGAAATCGTGGATAGCTTCATAAACAGTATGACCGGTAATCTCCCACGAGTCCTTAAAGAATTTGGAGGTAAAGCCATCAGGACCAGGGGCTCTGTCATCACCAATGGAGAAAATTGCCGAGCGAATTTCCTCCTCACTGACCGGCCTAATAAGGGGGCCGGTCCTTCTGATCCAGATCTGCTGTTGGCCTTGCTATCCTGAATCACCGTGTTGCTCTATATTGTACCTGTAATTTGCTAACTCTGGCTGCGTCCATTTTGGTATATGAGAGCTGATGCTTCTATATAAGGTGGTGAATTGTTGGGGCTCAGTGGGTTCTTGGGTTGTTCAAGATTGCCCGGGTATTGAGGAGGGGGAACGCTCCAAGTTCTCAGTTTGGAGTGGCAGGGCTCGTCTGCTGAGTATTTCGGGCTGGAAAAATTAGAATCGTCCCATTCAATGATACTCTTCTCTTTTGCTTAGTTGTGGCAGTGAGCTATTGATGAAACATAGCTATAGGTTTGTATTAATCCTTTGCACCAGGGGCTATTTTGTAATGTTGTAGTGAATGAGTTACAAAGGCCTTGGGCAGAAGAAGGACTGATGTAGTGTAAATCCTCTTTGGTTTGATTTGCTGCAAATCTGTAGAGCGATGTATGATTTACATGTACATAGGGCTGATGTTTGAAGTGCCTTCATCTGTTTATGCTGCTGCAAAGCTGTCGGTTTGAATTCATCCTATAGTTTGGCTGTTGGTTTTACAGTAGGCTGTTGGTGATACTAAATCTGCCATCTGACGCTGGCAGATGCAATAGCTTCCCATTGATTGGTTGCTCTGGCTGAGGTTCTGCGGAAGCTGCTGCATGGCGTGGAGTAGAGGCTGGTAGATATGTTGCAGGAGCTCCTTGCCCTTGTTAAATGTGGAACGACTGGAGTATGTTGGTGATGACATGAAGTCTTAAATTAGATGTTGGGACTTGTGAAGCTTATTGCTGATAAGGCAACCGGTAGTTGCTGCAAGGGACAATGGAAAGCCGAAATTACTCTCTTTACCGTGTTCTGCTGAGCTTTCAAAGGAATTAGGTTTCTGCAGTGTTGCATGATGCTCAGTTCTGCTGTTTCATACAACAGTCCAATTGATTGTATGTGAGGCCCTTGCCTTTTGTGGAATGTGAAGTGGCGGGTGTGTAGGAAGTCTCTGGAGACTGTAGCCTTGATTCTGATTTTGTGACAACTGGTTCTTATTGTTTTATCAGAAGGGAACCAGCTTCCGGTGACAGCTACACTCGGTATTAGTTGCCAAAACCTGCTTCTGCTAGTGTGCACGCATAAGCTGAATGATGCTGCTGCCGTGGGCCATGTTTTGAAGCAACAAGATGTTGGGCAGCTGTGTTTTGTTTGCAGAATTCTTTCCAGCTCATGGAATTATGAGGATGATTTAAGTTATGGCTGCTAATTTCAAGCGTGGGTGATTGATTTTGGTGGCTGATTTTTTTTTTAGCATTGCATGTCTGGTCTCATGTGCTATAGGATTTTTTTATTAGAGGCTCCCGGTTTAGTATAGTTTCAACTGTATGGATAGGTGACGGCTTGTTGCCGTGTTAGATGATGAAAGCTAGCCGCCTTTTCCTTGTCTGTTTTTCTTGAGGACTCACTTTTTTTTTGGTAAGTAAAATAAAATTTAAAATAAAGAAAATTACACAACGATATTCTAGCTCTAAGTGTTTTGCTGACTTAGAGATAGAACAACGCGTTAGGGCATTCCCCGAGCACCAACAGGTCAAAAGACCAAACAAAAGAAAAAACCAATAGGACAAAAAAACTATCTTAAGTGACCGCAAGTCATCCGGCCTAAAACCCACAGACAAGACTTGCATCAATAGATTTATCAAATGAGGTTCCATCGTTCCAAAAGGAGAAAAAAAATAGAAGAGAATTTCAAATGCCATTAGCTAGATTCTTGGATCGATTTTCACACGCCCCAACCGTGCTTTGCAGCAGAAGACCAGGAGCCTACTGTATTCAGCCACGGCATCAATCAACTAATACCACACAGCAGCTATAGCAAAACAGTCCAGCAGGAGGTAGAAACGCAATACTGTGAGTTGCAGTTAACAGTCAGAACCACGCTTCACTTAACAAAATGCAGCACCCATTCCACTGATTACAGTATTGTTACACGAAGATGCTCGGGGCATGCCCCAATGTTTATATTCTATTTTCAAGTCGGCAAAACACTTGAGATTAGAACATAGATTTTGTACTTACTTTTTTTTTAATTCAAATTTAATTACTTACCAAATAAATAAATAAATAAAGCGGTTATTCCGGTGTTTTGTTTGTTTAGAGGCTGCTGTTGACTCTCGCCTGCCGGTCTTGGTAATTTCCTTTCCCAGGGTACCTCCTTGGTTTCATGTGGTTCACTTTTTGGATTGAAATCCTACTGTGCCAGTAGGTTTAATAAAAAAGAAGAAGAAGAAGAAGAATATATATTATATATATATTTTTTCTCTTAGTGCTTTGTTCCCAGAGACTGTTTGTTAGAGCGGTTATTTCGGTGTTTTGTTTAGTTTAGAGGCTGCTATTGACTCTTGGCTGCCAGTCTTGGTAGTTTCCTTTCCCAGGGTACCTCCTTGGTTATATGTGGTTCACTTTTTGGATTGAAATCCTACTATGCTAGTAGGTTTTAATATAAAAAAAAAGGTGGATGGTGGAAGCTACTGGAGGTTCTAGGGTGGTGTGGTGTTCTACAGTCGGAAGCAATTCTGGTCTCTGCTGTTTTTATGGGATGGCTTCTCTACATCTCGCTGTTGTTATGGGTGGGTTATCTACATTGGCTAGTCTCTTTTCCTGCTGTCGCACGATCGGCTTCTGTGGCTTTGTGACAGGTCCGACACAGAACTATGACCGGTAGCTAGCCTTGTAGATGAGACGGGCCTGTCTACAGGTTTGTCTTGGAGGACGTGCTGATTTGGTGTTATTGATGACTTCGTCTTCGGCTTGGGAGGCCTATAGCTGTACTGGGTTATCTGGTTCATATATGCTTTCTATTAGGTTCATGATTCATGTATGGAGTGCTCAGGGTATACCCTAGTGGCTTTATTCTATCTCGAAGTCGGCAAAACACCTAAATGTAGAATAGAGATTTGTATATTTTTTTTAAATTTAATCAATCATTAATTACTTACCCAAAAAAAAAAAAAAACAAGAAGATGTCCAAAGAAGTCCCTAGGTAGTGCTGTTGACCATGATTTGTTTGGATGGCTTAGGTGGGAGCCCTCAGGTGTCCTAGCTTTGCCTGGTCTTCTCCCGCTGTCAACTGGTTTGGTGATCAGTTTTGATGTTGCTGTATGGAATCCGTTGAAGCTGTCTTTCGTTCCTTTAACCTTTTTTTTTTTGGCTGAAGGGCATTGGCAGACACAATTCTGTTTATTCCGTTGTTTATTTTCTTTCCAATGGTGTAGTGACATGCTTCACGTTGCTCAGGGTATGTCCCAACATCTTTGTTCTAAATCCAAGTCGGCAAAACACTTGGAGATAGAACAAATTTTTATACCTTTTTTTCATTTATAAAATTTAATTACTTACCAAAAAAAGATAGCAAATAACCTCCAAAACTTTTTCGATGCTACGGATCCATACGTCAACCTTAGTGAGATCCCATTTTCTAATAAATTCTGACAACCTCTCATTGGTAAACCAGTCATATGCTATCATGACTATCAACAATAGTTTGCAATATTAAACTATTCAAAAATCTCCGAATCTATGCTTATTCTAAAGGGGTTGCTCTCACAGGCTCCGGGTTTTGAGACCTTTGTGCCATTAATTTCATCACATATGCCATTCTCGTTATAATAGCTAAGTACTCCTCCTCCATGTCAAAGCAAGAGCTAGTTCCAAAATCGCCTTGACTATCAAATATCTTTCAATCCTATCATAAAATAAGTATCCAATTAAATCCTCAAATCAAAATAAGAAACTTTTCTTATAACCTTTTTGATACTGGCTCATCTGTCACATCACAATCCCAAGGTCTAATTATATTAATTCTTATGCCTTAATTATCTTAATCCAATTATTATCATAAACACCACTTTCAACCCTCAATTACCAGAACTTCATTATTCATTCATCAATCAAAGACCAAACAATACAGTGTCAGGACGTGAACCCAAAAAAATGACAAATATCGACAAACAATCAAATAAAAAAATAAGTCGAATCATAAAATCTGAAATACTATACCCTAAAGTGTTTTTTTTTTTGGTATTTTTTTTTTTGGTAAGTAAGTGATTTGGATTAAAGGGCGAAAAAATTTACAAGTAATGGATTATCACCTAGTGTTTTTCCAACTAGGGGATAAACCATAGTTGCTAGGGCATGCCCTGAGCACTCAGATACAACGAAAAGACCAACAGAAAGACAAAAATGCTGGTATTCGTGTAGTACAAATAAACTACTCTAACATCAATAAATCAGTTCCTAAACAAAAAGAACAAGCCAATTTAAGGCAATACACTTAAATCCAGCTCCACATCTTCAGCAATGAAGCAAGATGAAACCAGCAGTCATCACTCAAGCCCATCTGCATCACCCGGCAACTAAGGGGCATTACAGTAACTACACCGGTCCACGTCCTCAAATCGGCTGAGATAAAACCAGTTTCACCCATCTGAGTTGAAAATGCAGTGGAGGGCCGGATATCAGAACCGCCATCCTTGCTATGCACAACAAATGCAGTCCACAACAGCAGTCAAACCGACCCCGCCGCCACATCAGCTTTATACCATTCCATCTCAAAAATCATCACTCCGAAAAATTGCCAGATCAGCAAGCCATGTGAATGACTTACCAAACAACAAAACTTGCCAGGTCAGTAAGCCAAATCGGCATCACCACCAACAGCAAAACATTGCCAGCGAACCAGCATCAGCACAAACAGAAAGCAAAGAAAGCAGACCCATAGGCATTAGCTAAGCCCCACAGATCCCGTTCCTCAGCATCAAAGAAAAACCTACAGATAGAACCATTACAGCCCAACCATTAAAATAAAATGCATCTCAGCAGCATCACTAGGATGACAGACACTACCCATCCGGAGTGCAAGCCCAAACCAGCATAATTAAACTGGGGAGGAGTCATGGACAAGGAAGTCCATTCCCAGACCAAAGATGCAACCAAATCCTAACAGCAAAGGCCGCACCACACATCAGATCCAAATTCATTGTCTCACATCAAAACCCCAAACCAAGTTTCACAAAACCGCCAATTTAGAAGCAGCAAATAATCAGCACACTGAACAAGCCACCAGGGGCAGCAAGCAGCCGAACACAGCGTCCACAGAAGCATTTATCATCATCCATGGATCTGTAGTTCTGCCTTCCACCGCCACGCAAGCCGAACAACAGCATTCCAACGCTCGCCAGCATATTTCTCCAATAGCAAAATGGCATTAACCACTTCATACAGTCTTCGCAGAACAAAGGAAACCCACGCAAATCTCAAGGCTATCATGGGATTGCGTACAGGAATTGAGCATCAGAGCCTTTCAGGCTCAAAGCACAACATTGGGCATCAGCACGCCCACAACACTATCACCAAAAGACTGAAACTTCAGGCCTCAGCAAGCAGGAAGAAACCCCCACCGCATCGGCCTGAGCCTCAAGAAACCCAGCAACATCGCAGACTCAGAGAAGCAAAAACGGAGAGGTCCACAGCTTAAACTGGAGGAGCAATTTGGCAGATATCGATCGACCACCATAACAATCACAGCATCAGAAGGATTACCAGCTTCCCAACCAATCCATTCCTAGTTCTTCGTCAATCCAGCATATAAAACCCAGTCCAGAGCAGAACCGGGCTCCCCTCAACCCAGCCAACCGGAAAGGATTCACAGGCAAAGGAGCTTCAGAGACCGGGCACAGAACGATTCGTCAGCGGCATACCCAGCGAGCCGACAAGTAGCAAAGGTTCGAACATCAGCCCCCAAAAAAGGGCGCATCTGAAACCAAATGCACCAACCATGACTTCTACAAAGAGAGCCAGGGACAGGGCACTCAGCCTCGCCAGCCAGAGCAAAGTGCGCATCCAGACCGGAGGAGAGCACCCTAAAATTCAAGATTTGAGGATGAGTAGGGAAGAAAACCGAAAGGGCCTCAGGTAGTAGGTGAAAACCATTCGGCAAAAGCCTCGTCAGGTGCGATTTTGGTACCAGCAGGGACCCCAATCATCACAAGCCCGAAGAACTACACCAGGGCAACCGGCAAGAACCTCCATCACAACCTGATTCAGCAAAAAGACGGGCTCTCTGCATCCGAGGGTTCAGATGCCACCGACGACACCAGGACAGAGCTCCAGAAAAGAGAAAGTGGAGACGGGGCCGGGAGGCCACCGGGCAGAGCAACCAGGAGGCCGGCCATGGCCGGCACCGGCGTCGCCCGGCCAGAGGAGGAGCGTCGAAGGAGGACGCAGGCTCAAACGCAGAAGGAAGATTCAAAATTTGAAAACGAAATTTTATTTTATTTTTTTTGGTAAGTAAGTATTTTGGATTGATGGGAGAAAAAATTACAAATTCGATGTTTTAACTCCAAGAATTTTGACTTGGGAGTAAAAACATAACCCGCTAGGGCATACCCCGAGCGATAAGTACATACGGAGGTACATAACAAACCTCTAGGAGGCCAACGTTCTATAGAACCTATAGTAAATGAAAAGTATTACATCACAAAACAGCGGGTCCAACCCACTAATCCAAAAAAAAGGATCCAGGATAACAAGCATCCACATCCAGGACATCCGATTCAGCATCGACTGATACATCGGCCAAGAGAAGTTTCAGTAGGCTCTGTACTGCTCCAGCAACAGAAATCCAGCCTCCAGCTAGGAAACCGACATCAGCTGCCTTCCAGCACACCACCCGGATGCTGCATCATTCCATCATCAGATCCAGAGACTGGCCTCATAAGTCACCAGCTCTAGCCAATCCTCCTCCAAGCATGCCAAAACCATGCCATCTGTAGCAAGAACAACGTCCACCAGCAGATGGTATCGGCGACAAAAAAGGGCACCAGCACCCAACACCCACTCAATGCCACACAACAGCTACAAAAAACTGAAACCAGCTCCATCACCATTCAACTTCCCATGCTTCAGAAGCACCACGCAGCACTAACCCATGTGGATAACATCGAAGCATCAGCATCAAAACTCCAAAAGAGAGATCAGCATATCCAACAGCACCTTCCAAGAGATCTGTCGATCTCTATGAATTACAAACCAATTGCATCTGAACAACAAGCCTTCGAAAGTCAAGCTACACCTGCCGGTGTAAATCAGATGCAAAGAGGCATCACATTCCAGCACCCACACCCCAACAGCATCCAAAGCAACGTCCGCATTTCACCCTTTATCAAACAGGGCCAGCAGATCACCTTCCACTGCCTCACAACATTGGCAGCATGCAAATCTGCAACTAAGCAGGATCACAGCACCAACCTCAGAAGACACTACTATTCAGGGTCCTCCAGAGCCAGCATAACCTCAGTCCACCAGAAGCACTGCCACCAGCGCCAGGCATCAGATACATCAGAGCCACCAGCTACGAGCAACAGCACAGCACTGGAGCAGAGCCAGCTGAACTCCACAAAGACACGATTAGGCAAGGCCAGGAAAGAGACAGGAATAAACCGAAACAGAGTCAAAACCCTGTTCCACTATACCCTAAAGTGGCTCTAATTATCGACCATATATGGCCTCAAAACATATGTAACGAGATACATCCCCACTAAGATCAAAGTCAACAAAATTATAACTTACACGTATTGTTAGGTGATACGGAAATCAAATTAAATTACTAATAAATATAGCCACAATTTAATTTTTACAACACCATAAAATTATAGCAACATAACACTCTAATTCTGCTATTTTTGAACAAAACACGTCGTCCAAATTCAATTTTCTAATTCTATAATCTCAAATAGCCTTCCTATTAACTTTGTCTACTTACAAGTATGACTTGAGCCTTCTAATCTGAAAGGTTAGTAAAAATCAAAATGAAAAATCGAATTTAGTAAATTTACCACTAGAGAGAGAAGCTCTCGCTTCTCTCTAACTTTCGAATTTCAAAATTTGAAATTCGATTCTGCCGTTTGCTGCCAGACGCTCCTCCCGTCTCCGGCGCCGGCGCACATCATCGGCCATGGCCGTCTCCTCTGCTCCTCCTTCGGTGTCTGCCTCCCCCGTTCGTCCCCCACTCTCCCCTCTCAAATCTCCACTGAACACCGTAAATCCTTCCTTGAACCCTTCCTTGACCTTACCTCCGATAAAGTACCAGGAGTCCATTTCGTCTGCGCTTCCGGAGCTCGCCATCGACAAATCTGCCGATGTCCTGGTCCCCTCCCACTCCTGGGTCGATGTAATTAAGAAGGACGACTCTGGGTGTAGGCCGGAATTGCAGTTCTTCCCTAAACAGGCTTCTATGTCCTCTGATGGCGCCCTATCTCCACCGCCAGAGGTCATTGAGCAAGGAAACGTCTATTGGGGCCATACCCTAGTAGGCTATTTCCTTAATTCACCTCCCCATTTCATGGCTGTTAAGTCAATTGCCATGAAGATTTGGGCCCGATACGGGCTCAAGCAAGCCGCCGGCAATGAAGGCGGATTTTTTTTCTTCCGGTTCCCATCTGAAGAGATGGTGAAGAAATGCTTGTGCGCTGGCCCATGGGTATTTTCTGGGAAAGCAATATTCCTCAAACGCTGGAAGCCAGGAATGGATTTGTCCAAAGAAGAACACAAACACTTTCCAATTTGGATTAAGATGTCTAATATACCACTCGAACTGTGGTCTCCAGATGGACTTAGCTGGTTAGCTAGTGCGATTGGGATCCCCCTTCAGATTGATCCCAGGACTGCCCGAATGGAGAATCTCTCCTTTGCAAAGCTGTGTGTTGAAGTTGGTGTGGATGGGCCGTTCCCCAGCTCCATGACCGTTCAAACCTGCTCTGCTTCTGCCGAAATTGCTTTGGTGAATGTGGCTTAAAGCTGGAAGCCAACCCGCTGTGTGCGATGCCAACAAATTGGACATATGGAGACAAAATGCCGATCCAAGTGCATCCCAGGTACCTCTCATCCTAAGCCTCTTGGTTCAACTCCTGACGTTCCTGTCCAAAGAGACAATGTTAGGCATCCTGGTTCTATTGATGCAAATGATTTAGTCTTAGATATGGAGTCTGGTGGCCTTATAATTGTGCCTCTGATAGGCTCTGAAGGTATCTCTGGCCATTTACCCTGTTCTGTGGTTGAAGATGCCTTGCCTCCCCCCCATCATTCATCTGATGCTGTTGATGGTTGTAGTGGAGTGTGCGCTTGTAACTCACTTAATGAGACCGGTTTGGAATCTCAACCCATTCCTGGTCTGCCAGTTCCCCCGAACCCAGATCCCCCTAGCCCTGAGTTGGCGTCTCTGGTTCATTCAATATCACCTGATGACATTGGTTACCAAGAGTACCCGTTGGATGTCTCCGGACGTTTGGATGAACCCCTTGATTCTCAGTGTAATGACCTGGCTCCTAACTCTCCAGATTCTGGGACAAACCATCACCATTTGGATTTGGATGACTATATGCTTACCCCTAACTCAATCAAGCGAATCTCTTTGAAATACTCTTCAAAGTCTACTATGATTGATGAATTGCGGGGCAATAAATCTGAGTGGAAGATCTCTAAATCAAGGAAAAAGAAAAAATATGCCTCTCGGAAATCCAGAGGATCCTCTGGCTCATAGATCTTGTTGCTGGGGTTTTTTTTTACTGGATTTTGCTCCTGGTATTTGTGCTGTTGCATGCTCTGTATAGGCATGTTTTTTGGATTGAATAATGAGGGCAGTTTGCCTTTCTGAGTTTCGTGAGGGTTTTTGTTGTGGTGGGCTGTTCTTGATGTTGCTGTGTGGGCTATTCCACTTGTCTGCTGTGCTGTCTATGCTTCTGCTGAGGCATACTGTTATTCTTTTCTTGCTGAGGTGGTTGGGAGGCTCTTCCTGTGGATTGTAGCTATTCTTGCCCTCTCTGGGATCAGTTGACGGTTATACCTTATGGCCTGATTTGCACCTGACATGCCTCATGACATCTGTGTGTCTGAGTAGTATGGCAGGAGCTTTTGTGCTGCTGAAGGAGTGGCACTGCTGATCCAGGCTGGGGCTTGGTTGTCCTAGCTTTCTATCGAAATCTGGTGCTGAGCTGACTGTAACTACAATTGTAGTTGGCATTCCAGAATTGACTATCTTGCAACCAGCTCAGTACATGGGGTGAGTATGAAACATGAAGATGTTGTGGACCATGTGTGATGGTTCTGTCTCTTGATGAATCTGTTGCCCTTGTGCCGTTATGAAGTCACTTATGTGGCTTGGAGACTGCTGGCTTATCTGACTGGTTTGTGGACCTAGTCTGCTTATAATATGCTGGGTTTGTGGCTGCTCTCTAGAGGCTGAGACTGCTGGATGCTAGCCTCTTTCTGCTGCCAGGTTTGTGAGGCTGAGACCGTTCCTGTCTGCAGGACCATGTTGCTCCTCTGCTGTGAAGAGCAGCTACTGATGCAGGAGTTCATGTTGCTCAATGTGAGCTGCTGTCTTGTGTTGGTGTAGCTGCTGTGTGACATTGAGCTGAAGCATGTGCTGGTATTTTTGATACCAGGGCTCCGTTCTTCTGCTGATTATGAAGTGGCTGCTGTGCTATTCTGGTGCATTGGCAATTTACTGGCGGCATCCAGATGATGTTTGGCTGATCCTGGTGAAGCTTGAAGTCCAGTGATGTAGCTGGATCTGGTTGCACTGCAAGTGAGCACCGCAAGCTGCTCCTGCACTGTTAATGTGCGTGTGTCTGTTTATGTGTAATCTCAGATTACATTTGTTGTTTTTTTGTTGAACGCTGTCCTCTTAGAGGCTTTACTAGTAATATATGTTGTACTGTTTGCTCGGGGTATGCCCTAACTTTTTATATTTTATCCCCTAGTCAAAAATACTTGGAGATAAAACATAGATGTTGTAATTTTTTCTCCCTATAATCCAAAATACTTACTTACCAAAAAAAAAGTAAAAATCAAAATAAGAATAAGTTAATTACTCAATAAGGTATATTATTTATTTCATAAATAAATATACATGTACATCAAAATATGTTAGAATAAGACATGATCAAATCAAATACCATGACATATAAATTCCATAATGTTTTATACATAACTTGAAGCTAATAATCAAAGTTTTTTTCTTTAAACCATACATCATTTAAAGTATGCTCAAAATATGCTAACTTTGTGGATCAATGATTAGTGGGGCCTCACTAACAAATGAGTGACTAATTGAAACTCACTTTATATATTTTTCACACAATAAAAAATTATATGTTACTATTCAAGATCCGTAGGTAAGTTGTCATATATGTAACCCTATAAATAGGGTCGAATACCACTTTTAATTAGTAAATAATAGGTTCAAATCTCGATTATTGCTATAATATACTAAAACATGCCATAATATATCATCTTGAATTCTCTACAATGGTCTGTCCATAATTGTGACGGATCAAAAAATCTACCAAAAATCAAACAGAATTTCGTCTATAAAACGAATGTCCGTCAAATATAAACCTATACAAAACCCTATACAGAAACCACAAATACAAATAACATATATACAGGATTCCCAAACGCCACAACAAATACATCGGTAGCACTGACGTCGTAACTCCGGTACAACGTCATCTTAGAATGATTTTTTTTTTGTAAGTAATGAAATTGTATTGAAAAAAGAGAAAATTACAAACCTATGTTCTATTCCAAGTGTTTTGTCAACTTGGAGAAAGAACATAGAAGCAAGGGCATCCCTAGAACACCCTGACACAAAACAGGAAAAGAAAAGGAAAAAAATCCAATCACCGCCTCGGGTTCACAACAGATGAAAATTGCATGCAAACAGTCATCATACCAACTAAAATAAGGTTTCGTAACATCACCAACACACATCAGCCATTCATTATTCCATGAAAGCAAAGAGCCCTGGCAGCATAACTACCAGCTCCTACTCAACGCCATACAGCAGCTTCAGCAAAGATCATAAAGCGTTTTTAGATAGCTGTATAAACAACAGCTACAGCACGGCTCCAAGAGCAAGTTCAGTGATTCCAGCAGCAGCTTCCAAGAGAGGCTCGTTCATCTCGGATACTGGAAGCTTCCACAGTGTGAAGCTCAGCAACCATTCACTCCTACTCGGCATCAGCAAGCAGGATGAAAAGAGAGAACTGCAACAATTCCAGCAGCTTCGACCCGCATTTCAAAATTGACAGCATCTTAGCAAAAACAGATACCATCTATGGACTGAAGCAACTTCAGCATAAGGCATCACAGCATTTATTACTCAAATAGAGAAAACAGAGCAAGAACCAAACTGGAAAAACACCAAATCTAGGCAGCAGACCGGATGAATACTATCCAGGCACGAACTGGAATGCCCAACGGAAACGAAAAGACCACGTCAACTCTGATTGGCAAACAAAGAAGCAGACCGTGGAAGATCATCAATTTGAGTTAGGGATGATGATTAGAAGGAGGGGACCGCTTCAGCTTAGGTCGTTTTGGCTTTTTGAGAATAGATTTCAGCTTAAGACCATCACCGAGTGTGTCCCGGCCATTAACACGAGGAGGGACAGCGTCGTGATCAACCAGAGCTCTAGAATCAGCTTCGTATTGACCAACAAGGCTCCCACATAGCTGCTCAGAGTTGCTGCACTGACATGGAACCCCTCCTTGGGGGAAGGATAGGGCATTGTGGACAAAGGAGCATTTGGCTAACTCTACTCCCACTTCTAGACAATTGGACAAACCAAGAGCCTCCAGCCGGTCCGCATCTAAGATGGAAAAATGGGACATGGGAGTAGCCCTGTGCCAAGGGATCCAGTACCGTCAGCTTGAATCCCACTCCTTAATGCCTCAACATAAGAAACCTGACATCCAGTAGACTTAGGATGGGAATTTGCAACCGAAACAGGAGCATGGTCTGAATAAATATCGGGGGAAGGAGTGGAGCATAGAGTCTCATCAGCCTCACAGTGGTGCTGAACCACTTGATCACCAGAATCAACTTTAGGATGCTCAAGATCAACGACCATTCTGAAAGGATCCAGCCCCAAGGAGTCTGCAGAAATAGGGGAGAAAGAGGCAGGAGGTATTGCCAAACCATCCACAGCCAACTGTTCTACACTTTGAAGGCACTGATTATGCATGCCCTCAACCAAATCAGCATCACAATCATGCTTTATATCCATGCTTTATACAAAATAACAGAACTAAGTCCTCAAAATTTTTTCAATCCGTATCAATTGCCTATCCTGCACTCACAATCTATTCAGACTCGTCAGGCATAATGACTTGCTCATCTGGAAGGAAAGAGAAGTAAGGGTGTGCTAACAGTTTAACAAGTACATCATAATAAAACACGGTAAACAGTAAAAGCAAAGATGAACAAGTGAGAGAGACATAATCATACTTACCAAAAAAAGAGAGAGACATAATCATGAAAGAGATGTATAAACAGGAACATGATGAAATATACTTGGAATGCAATTTACTTCTCTTTGCGATAGACTTTATGAATGATTACTCATATTTGCGGATCAGGATCAACAAGTTTTATAACTAAAGGAGCGGGAGGATGAGGAAGGAACGTGTTAAGTTACACATTTTCAAAATATCGGCTACATTTTAAGCTTGCAGCTACTCAACCATCACATATTGCTTGTAAACGGGCCAAACACCACATGGAATAGCGGTATGCCTATAATTTTTTTGGTAAGTAATTAAAATGTATTAATAAAAATGAAAGAATACAAATCAGATGTTCAATCTCCAAACAGATCGGAGATAAACAACTACGCTAGGACATACCCTGAGTCGAGAAATACAAGATTCCAAGGAGAAAACAAAAACAGACTCCAGTAGCGATATACTTGCAAAGCTAAACAACGGGAAAATGCCATTTATGCAACGGCAGGAGAACAGACATCATACAGATCAGACGATGCAGTAGAGCATGAAGAGTAGCCAACCCCACGTCGGCAGCAAATCAACCTGATCTAGGAAAGATAATCCTCCCCCAACCAGTCAGTCCTGAAATCCAACTCGTCACATCTTTTTTTAGTAAGTAAGTAAAATGCATTAAATTTAAAAAAAATTATAAAATTTTGTGCTAACTCCAAGTGTTTTTTGGACGTGAAAATAGAGCAAAGACTATGGGGAGTACTCCAAAACTCATGAATAAGTCCTGATCTGAGACCAAGACCCATGACATGAAAAAATAAAAATACAACCGAAAATACATCAGATCTTGGTAGATCATATTATTCCAAATAAAAGACACTATCTTAGCCTTCTAACGGCGGCAGTGGCTACATAAATAGCATACAGCATCAAACGTGCTAGGCGTAGACCGGGCATCTCATACCGAGAACGTGTTAGGAACCAGTGTGCCCAGCAGTGCCAAATAGGCCACGTCAGCTAATCCCGCAGCCTAACCGGGAGCATGTGAGAGGAGGAGCCAGTTTAACCAAAAGAGCGGCATATACAGCAAACCAGCGAAAATAGAACAGCATTCCAAACCGGCATTTTATGCCTATCGGGCGAAAAGCCACCGGCCGACAACTAAGGGCTCGCTGGCCACATCAGCAAGGCCATACCTTCCACACCACCATACCAGGCAATTACAGCGGATGGTAACAAACCGGCACAAAAGACATACGGGCCACATCAGCCAGGCACCAAACCAACCGCAAACCCAACCTAGCAAAGAAACAAGCTGGCAGTACACAGCATCAAAAGTGCTAGGCGAACCGAATTGTCTACGTCAGCGAATGGAGCAGGTTGCCCCAACCGGAAGCAAGAGAGAGAAGGAACTGGAATGACCACATGCCAGCACACGAGACCAATTTTCCGTTTTGGCATATCCATGCATTATGAAGCTTACCTGGCAGTACACAGCAACAAACGTACTAAGCGAACCGAATTGTCCACATCAGCGAATGGAGCAGGTTGCCCACATCGGGAGAGAGAGAGAGTAGGAACTGGAATGTCGAGCAAAAACGAATGGTCCACATCAGCTCTGTTCAGTAGCCAAAGAAGCAGACCGGGGAAGATCACCAATCCTGCCAACCCCAAAACCAGCTCAGATGTAGATTTCTATGTCCTGTGAGCATTCTCAGTC
Organism: Nepenthes mirabilis; assembly: GCA_025585075.1. Taxonomy (NCBI): domain Eukaryota; kingdom Viridiplantae; phylum Streptophyta; class Magnoliopsida; order Caryophyllales; family Nepenthaceae; genus Nepenthes; species Nepenthes mirabilis. Next base: position 3,016 of record JAODPA010088632.1, on the reverse strand, counting down.
TGAGGTATTTTGTAGAAGGTTGGTGTAAATGTTGCCTGAAGTGCTGTGGGTGCTTTTCGGGGTGATATTACTCCAGCCCACGATGGAATTTGTTCACGATGGTGTAGCCCGAGGTGATGTTTATCCGTGGTGGTGTAAATGGACGAGAGCACAATCTGCTCCCAATTATTAGCTATTGGATGGTGTTACTCCAGCCTGTGATTGCGGTCATTGGGGTTCATTTTTTTGGTAAGTAAGTATTTTGGATTATAGGGAGAAAAAATTACAAAAGCTATGTTTTAACTCCAAGTATTTTGACTTGGAATTAAAACATAAAAAGCTAGGGCATGCCCCGAGCAACGGTACAACAGATAATATCAAAATAGCCTCTAAGAGGACAGCGTTCAACAAAAAAACAACATATGTAATTTGAAATTACACATAAGCAGACATACAATCATCAACAGTGTAGGAGCATCTTGCGGTGCAACGCAAGCAACACCTGGGCAGTTCACTTGCAGTGCATCTGGATCCAGCTTCAGCGCTGGACAAACTGGCATTCCATAATCAGCAAAAGAACGGAGCCCTGGCATCAAGAATACCATCACCTACTCAATGCCACACAGCAACTACAGCATTGGTCGTTTAGGCCACTGTAGGAAACTGAAAACAGCTTCAACACCATTTAACTGCCCATGCATCAGAAGCAGCAAGGCACTAGCCCACGTGTATATCATCAAAGCATCAGCAGCAACACTCCAAAAGAAAGATCAGCACCACGCAGCAGCACGCATCACCACTACAGTGCCAGCAAAAAATCAGCAGTAGCCGCACCTACCAGGGGTACCCACTAGATCAGCAAGAGCAAGGACCTAGAATTTCAGCCATACCACCGTCATCAGCCAGCCACATTATCAAACCGGCGTCCAACATCCATGCATCCGAGTCCAATTGGATTCAGGATACCTAGCATGCAACTGAATACATCAGCTCGGCATATCTTCAGCAGGCACCAGCAACAGCAGAAAACAGCTCAGCAGCTCATCACTGCATTCCAAGGCAGTACCAAACAGTGCTACTGCTTCTGCCTCAGCACGCAATATAAAACCGATGCTGAAGTTGGCAACAGAAGAAACGTGTCTCCACCATCATCCGTAATTCTGTCCAAGGGATCTTCAAGCCAACCAAGGGCCTTCAGCAGCAGAAAAGGATACAGCAACCAAGAATTGCAACACTGGGACCCAGCAACAGAGTAGTATGGACAGCAAGGAGGCTCCTCAGCAAAGATCAAGAAGCAGCGACCTTTAGCAACAGCAGGTAGGAATCCATGTACAACCTCAGGTAGGAGCAACATGGCCCAATAGGCGGGAACAGTCTCAGCCTCCCAAACCTGGCAGCAGAAAGAAGCCAGTATCCAGCAGTACTGCACTTTCGCAGATACACTCTGCAGTTCAGGGCCTCCAACGAGTAGCCACAAGACCAGCATAAGATAAGCAGACTTGGTCCACAACCCAGTTAGACAAGGCCAGCATTGGATTGCAACACGGGCCATCAGATCCCCAAAGCCACAATGCGCCAATTCAGAAGCAGCAGTGGATCAGCGCATTGATAAGGCCTTCAGGGGCAACAAGCAGCCAAAGACATCACCATTCAGCATCCAGTCCACAGAATCCACAAACGGATGGGCCATTAATGCCAATCAGCTCAGCACGAGAGCCACCCAGTAGAGAGAAGTTCAGAGGAAATAGCTACCTAAATCGACCAGCAAGCACAAACCCCAAAAAACCAGGAACTGCACCTACTGCAGCAATTATCAGGAATGAGGTCGCCGGGCTTTCTTGGAGGCGGATTTACGCCGCCGGCATTCATCAGCCACTCATTCCCACCCATTTATAGCCTGCCTAGCAAATTGCTCATCCGCAAAACGTTGGCGATCGTCATAAACATAATCCTCACCAGCAACAGGATTCGCAAAGGACTTAGCTTTTTTTTTTGGTAAGTAAACAAAGGACTTAGCAAGACCAACTCTACAACCAGATTCCCTAGTAACAGCCACTAAAGGCTCAGAATTCACATCCGAGCATCCAGTAACAGGGATCGGACATGGCTTAGATCGATAAGCAAGATCAGCTGGATCCACAAATCCATCAACAGATGGATCATTAAGGCATTGTCCGGGAGAAGAAGCAGCGTGGGAGTATTTGCGAACGATCCGCGCAATAGACTCCGGTGTAGAATCATCACCCCCAGGATTTAGGCAAATCACACGAGCCAAATCCCTTTCAGAATGCCCTCCAACCTCGCTAATGGGCACCGGGTTACAACACTCCTGTTTGGAAGGGGATATGGGCATAGCATGGACCAATCCACGCTCCAAGACACATGGCTGCACTGCTCCAGCCACTGAAGCCTCAGGGCCCACAACCGGGCAGCCAGACAAGGGGCTCGGGCTGACATCATGAAAATCAGATGGAGCCTTGATCAATAAACCATCTACAACGTCAACCAGGGAGTACTTGCGGGTGATTCGCGCGATAGACTCCGGAGTAGAGTCATCGACTCTAGGAATTGGGCCAAACTCATCTGATACTCCATTTGACCCATCAACCTGGTGCTGATGATTCGAAACGACAACCAATCCAGCAGTAGAAGCCTGGAGCGCCCCCATAGAACCAGCCTCAATTGGGACGCATTCCAGGGTTGTTAGTGGCCGATGAGGAGAGCCGGCAGCATGATCATCCACAACCTGAGCACCCACATCCAACACAGGGTGATCAATGTTAGTGGCAACATTAGCAAGCTCATCATTCATGGACCCAGAATGAGCCCCATTCATGGACCCAAGGTGATCAGAGGAGCACGCAGCATAGGTTGTCTGAATAGGACCCGAATCAATTAGTTGGGCCGACATCGAAGATACCATCCCACTTGCTGAGCACTCATCAGAGGCAGGACTACACGTCTGCTGATCCAAAGAAAATACATCACTAACAGAAGAGGAGTCAACCTTCCTAACAGAGGTCCCCGCATCAGGAGA
>JAODPA010088621.1:0-24201 GCA_025585075.1 Nepenthes mirabilis | reverse complement strand
TGTACCACCGATCATTCCCAAAAATTTTATAATATTTTAATTTATTTTCATCACGATCGAAATACCCAAAATCATAATTAATATTAAAATAATTCAAACAGGATCCGAAATATTACAGATATTACGGTAAATGTTGAGACAATACGCTAAGTTGGGAGTTGTCACTTCCAAAGAGATCATAATTTAAGGCAATATTCGTAGCTCTGGCTAGTTAAGGCGGGCGATCTTCAATATACGGGGATGGCGATATGGGCCATTTGGATTGGGATGCTGCTGACCGACTGGTGCATTGCTTTAGATCAATAGAAGTGTTAATCGTACTCTTGGCCAGTGAGTCAGGCGCCTTCTAGACCTGCCTATTTTTACCGTCCCTATCAAATATTTTAATAAAAATATTAAGGAAACCTTTTTTATAATTTTAATAGAAAATCAAGTAAAATAATGTTCATCAATTTATAAATACGATTATAAAGACACTAAATAGAAATATCCAAATAATAACTAAAAAATATAAATCCATAGCGCAATCTTCCCTCTATCCCCAGCTATATTACCACCTTCCTGGAGCTCGTCGGCAAATTTGGCTTGGCTGCCATCGAAGGCTCAAAGCACCGCTAGTCTCCTCTCAGCGTCGCCCTTGGTACCTTCTATCGAGAGAAAGTATGTTTCTCTCTCCTCCGCATCTTCTCTCTCATTATATTTTGATCCCCCTCCCCTAAATACCTATCTTCTGGCTGAGAAAAGTTTGGGACATTTTCTCCAAAATGTTCCTCGGAGCATGTTAATCATCGTCCAAGTCATTAAGATCTACGCAATTTAGTTTTTATCCAGTGCTTAATTTATCCAACCCTGTTTGTGAATTGATTCCTGTAATTGGCTTCAATGACGAACTTGGGTTATATTTGTTTCGTTTTTTTTACCATTATCTCTCCGGTCACTTTAAATTGATATGATATTCTTTTCCCGAATATTTCCATGTCTGCTTTTCAGGTTCCCCACCTTGTCAATTTTCCTCTCCTAGGTATGCTTGTTTGTGACTCAATGAGCGAAACTAAGGGGAAATATCAAAAATATTCTGGAAACAATATTAATCTGCAGTTGAATTTGGATCTATTAAATGCTGAACTACTTCATATTTAAGATATAAATTGGATGTAACTAAGACTCATACCCGGAAAAAGAGTCAACCCTAACCACTTTTGACCCATTTAAGAGCAAGGTCTAAATCAATTAATCATTGCCGTGCACAGCCCAACAGGAAACAAGATGCCTAGGGGCCTGGGGAATTATCCTTAAAAGACTCATTCGATGCTGAAGTCAATAAGATACAGGATAAACTAGAGCGCTTGAAAGTAACTTAAGGTGTTACTATGTTTTTTGTGTTCGGCATGGGATAAGCGGGATTTGAGCCTTAAGACGGCTCAAAAGCCCCTCGTTGAGGGGATTGAATGTGACTAGTGGGTAGGAGTAGCTCCATGCCAAGATTGGCCATAAGATGGCCAAAAGAGGACTATACAGGCCGTTACCAGTCCTTAGCTTATGATTATAGGGTTGGACATAAGTGGTCAAAGTGAGATAAAATTGATAATTTGACCACGTATACTGAGGTAGCCGGAGGTGCAATACAATAAGTTCCTGCTTTGTTCGTTGTGGTGCAACTAAGAGTGGTTGCCAACTCAATCTGATTTGCCTCGTAGCAATGAATCTGCTATTTTAGCTGCAACAATAGTGTATTGATTGTTCTCCTTTTCTGAAAGTAGTTACTACCTGCAACACAACAATTGCCAACTTATCTCAAGAGAGACAACAATATTCTCCCAAGAAAGGTGGAGTAGCCTACATCAAGAATCGAACAAGTAAAAGGCACATGCTTATATGCTTCTTCCTCCTTTTATAGTGGAGTTTTTGATCTTTCGGAGCCAGCTTTTATAATAGAAGGTGGCTTTGATCAAAATGTTCTATTTAGAGAAGATCACAGGTGTTAGTATCGTGACAAGCTCTTTCCACACTGTCCTCTAATCTGGCTGTTATGCTGATGTTAAGAGTTGTTTTCCAGGTTAATTTCTAAAGTTCCGAACCATGCTGTGTTTTTCCTAGCTGCAAAAGATTATTAGCTATATAAGGAAAATCCACTTGGTTCTTAATGAAATTGAAGGAGTAACACAAAATTTCAAGACAAAAAAATTGGAAAGCAGGGATAAAAACTAAAAATTAGAAGCATCACTTGCCTGGTTGAAATCTCGACAAAAACAGAGCGCATCACACCACAATAATGGGTATCAGCAGCAGTTGTCAAATGCAGCAGCAGTAGTTTCTGCCACCTCTTCTTTGATTTCTCCCTTCTCTCACCGCTCTCTCCCTTCACAAAATCTCTGCTAATGTCTCTCAATGGATGCCACATAAACGGAGAGAGGAGCCATATATAAAGAGACATCTGTATTTTGTTTATCAAAGTCTTTGGTGGTGTCCATTCCTATGGGAGAGACCGTCATAATTGATATTATATATGCTGATTGTATTGCCCAAGTGAGGGATCATTGTCTATTGGTTAATCTGATACCACTCGATATGCTGAAATTTGACACAATCCTCAGCATAAACTAGTTGGCCACACTAGAAAGATTGTGCATTTCACTTTACTTGAGCATCCGTCTTTTGAGCTTCGAGGTGTCGATGGCAGGGGCCCCCTTCCAATAATGTCAATGTTGCATGCTAGACATTTATTACAATAAGGCTGTATTGGCTTTTCGGCATTTGTATCTGTAGAAGAGGCTCCAAATGCCAAGCTAGAGGAAATCTTGGTTGTGCGTGAACTTGCTGATTCATTTCCGGAGGAGTTGTCGGGGTTCGCGCTTGAGAAGGAGGTGGATTTTACAATTGAGCTGCTTCCAGGAACGATCTTAATTCCCAATACCCCATATTGTATAGCACCAATAGAATTGAAGGAGCTAAAGACCCAATTGCATGAGCTTCTTACGCAAGGATTCATTAGGCCCAACACATCACCTTGAGAAGCCCCTGTTTTTGTTTGTAAAAAAGAAGAATGGGTCTATGAGGTTATGCATCGATTACGGAGAACTCAACATGATGACAGTGAGGAATAAATATTCATTTGACTAGTTAAAGGGGGCACAAATATTCTTCAGGATTGATTTTCAGTCAAGATATTATCAGTTGTGAATTCAGAAATCTAACATTGTCATTATAGCATTTAAATCGCGGTATAAGCACTATGAATTTGTAATGATATCATTTGGGTTGGCTAGTGCACCATTGGTATTCATAGATAAGATAAATCAAATATTCGATCCATAACTGGACCATTTCGTAATGGTATTCATTGATGACATCCAGGCATACTAGCATGAGTGACAGAATATGAAAGACATCTACAAATGGTGTTTGTAACATTGAGAGATGCCTAGTTATAAGAAAAGTCTAAGAAATGTGAGTTTTGGCTTAGCCAAGTTTCTTTCCTTGCTCACATTAATTTTGGAGCTCGGGTATCTGTGGATCCGACTGAGATTGAAGTGGTCACAAGATGGTTGCAACCAACTACGCTGAGGTGCGCAGTTTTTTTTGTTCTAGTAATGTAATACTCAGATCCCCATTTGATATATTTTGAATGTATTTAATATTTTGGGTTTATTGGATGTGTCGAATTAATTGTATTTTGTAAAATTTTGAAGGGTTTTGATTCAGTATTTTGCGCTCAAGGCGCGCTGTAGGCACGAGGGAGGTGGATTTTCCGGAACCAATGCGGTCAAGGAGTCCCCGAGGCTCACTTGAGCGCAATATGCAGCAATGGGGGCTGCGCTGGATGCGCGTTGGAGCTCACTGGGGGAGCCAAAAGTCGAATGCTTGCGCCACTTGAGTGTGAGCCAGGTTATAAAATGTGCGCAATTAGGGTTTTGGGCCAAATTTCGCGCAGAAGCCCATAGAAGAGAGAGAAGAAGAAGGAAGAGAGAGAAAGTGGCGATCGAACATCTCGGAGCATTCTTTCGTCAGATCTGCTAAATATACGATTGAGACAAGTATTTTTAAGTCAAATCCTTGGTCAATTTTTGTGTTTATCGATATTTGTATATATTTCGGAGAATTTGTTACATGCATGTGATTTTCGTGCACCCTCTCTTGTTTATTATTTATGTGTTTGTATATTTTACCAATTGTTCAATAGATTTTCACTAGTATATATGATTTTGGAGAGTTTTATAATTTATGGAAACTTGAAACAATATATATGTATATTATATATTAATATGTTATGGAACCATAAGCTAGACTTTGCATCGATCCACATGCATATTGCCAGAGGTAGAGTCACTACGGGACCATGGAGGTCCGAGACCCGAGGGGTCAATGTATGTGATCCAAGATATGTGGCATTTGGTACTGCTCTCGACGGGGAAGCTTAGTCTTGACGGGATGTATGTGATATGCTATCTCACTTTTGTCGGCATTTACTCACTTTTGTTGGTAGGAAGGTTAAGACGTGTTGTAGCTGACCTGCCCCTTTGTATATTTTAAATGAAAACCATCGTAAGGAATTAATAAAAAATTAATATGTTCGGACGTCCTAATATATAACTAAATTTGAACTTATACCCAATGTCATGGGTGTCAAAATATAGTAAGTTTCGAGTCTATGGGAAACAAAGTACATAAATGGCTTTTAGCTGCTAGCCTAAAAGGCAACCGAGCCTTGAGCAGTTAGTCTAAAATGCAATCGATATAACCGAGATTACCAGACGAGTGTAACCCTTCTTCAAGTTGGTCTAATAATCTTTGGTTCTCCGATTTCGGGTATAATTTGTATTTCTGTATGGATTTATATTAGATTGTGATTTGAAATACACGAATTGGTCCACAAATTGGGCGATAAGAATGTCTCATACATGGTTATGTGTAAAGCCTGGAACATGTTTTGATTATATGTTTTGGTTTCGGTTTGTCTAGATATTTGCATATGATATTATGAGATTTGGATCCGAATGATAGTATGTGTCCCACGTAGATGTGATGACAGTTACGGTTTATGCAATGTGACATCGGATCATGATATGATATGATATCGTCTGTGAAATTTGACTAAATTGTGACTTATTATGATTATATCTCAGATGGACGATTTAATATGAACGATGATTTAGTACAAGACTATTCCTCGATTTTTAGAAATTTCACAAACCTTGTGTTTTGTTTTACATGATCGTGATGTGTTATCCATTCTTTCTGATTTATATGCACTATTTTATATATGATGGTGATACTTGTTGGATTTTAGGCTCATATTTTTATATTTTATCCCTTTAGGCTAGTGATTTCGATACGATTGCGGGAGTTCGGACTCGATTTGACGCAGTATTATTCCCCAGGTTAGTATGGATATTTATGCCTGTTAGGCTTTTGATTTCGAGGATGTATTTGGTTTGTGTTTAGCCGGATGTGGGCTGTTGGATCATGTGATAAGAATTGTGGGATGTTTATGTTATGTAAATGAGTTGTTATTTTATTGGATATTCCCATTTTGATTTATGGATAGCAGGTAATGTATTATGCTGTCCGGATTTATATCTGATGAGATCCTGTGCGGGTTGCATAGTGTTCGGTCTTGTGTATGTATGGATTATCACGTTCGGGTTAGGTTTTATCATTATTGATATATTTATTAGAATTTCTATATTGTAGATTTTATTTTTGACCTGCGTTTATGTTTCAGAAACGTGACAAGTAAGTCATTATCATAGATTTGTTGAAGGCTTTTCAAGTATTGCCGCTCCACTAACCAAGCTGACTCAGAAGGATATGATGTTCATCTGAACCAATTAGTATGAATTAGGCTTCTATGAGCTTAAAAGGTGGCTGATATCGGCACTGATTTTAGCGATCCTTGATGGCTCGAGAGGATTTGAAATATACTATGACATGTCACTAAGGGGATTGGGTATGTTTTGATGCAACACAGAAAAGTTACTATTCTAAATAGTTGAAGGTCTACAAGACTCAATATTTGACGCATAGCATTGAGCTAGTAGTCATAGTCTTTGCTTTAAATAGTTGGAGACATTACACATATATATATATATGGCGAGACATTCATTATTTACACTAATTACATGAGTCTGAAATATCTGTTCTCCCAAAAGATGCTCAATATGAGACAACGGAGGTGCTTGGACTTGCTGACTATGATTGCGATATCTAGTATAAGTCAAGAAAATTTAACGTAGTAGCAGATGTCTTGAATAGAAAGTTTCCAAGAATGGTCACTCTCTTGATGAAACGAGAATAGCACCTGCTAGAGTAAGTGGAGGACTTCAGCTGCAACTTTTTCCAAGGAATTCTTAAGCGACGTTGTCAAACATGTAGGTGCAACAGCTTGTGTTGAATTGTGGAGAACTAGATAGGGAATCCTGAGCAGGATTCCTTCTCTTGAATGACAACATTTTGAGATTCCACAACCATCTGTGCCTTCCGAATGTCAAAGACTACGAAGAATAATTTTTTAGGAGTCACACCGATAGAGATATATTATCTATTGTGGTAGCACTAAGATGTATCAGAACCTAAAGAAGATATTTCGGTAGAGTAGATTTAAAAAAGACGTTTCTGAGTATATCGCATTGTGTTTAATATATCAACAGGTCAAAGACAAATACCAACGTCTAATTGGAAGATTTCAGTCCATGCCCATTTCAAGTTGAAAATGGAGCACATTATTATGGATTTTGTATTAGAACTCCCTAAGATTGCTAGAGTCTATGATTATGTTTGGGTAACATTTGACCGATTAACAAAGTCTATACAATTTTTGGCCGTATGGGTCACATTTTTGCTAGACTGATTAGCCGGGCAAAACATTAAGGAGATAGTGAGGGTGCACAGAATACTAGTCACCATCATTTCCAATAGAGATCAATGGTTTGTATCTCAATTTTGGTAGAATTCGTATCAGGAGTTAGATACTAGGTTGAGATCCAGCATGACATTTCATCTGCAAAATGATGTGCAGTTTGAGAGGACCTTTTAGACGTTAGAGAATATGCTATGATTATTAGTGTTAGACCTGGGAGGTAGTTGAGATGTGTGTCTATTATTAGCTAAATTTGCTTACAAAAATAGTCACCAAGTTAGCATTAGCATGGCTCCATTCAAGGCGCTCTACTGTTGGAAGCATTGATCACCAGTTAGTTAGGAGAATGTAGGAGATCGGAGATTTATGGGACCCAACATAGCACAAGAGACTATAGACAATATTAGTATGATTAGAGGTCGTTTACAAGTGGCACAATGTAAACAAAAGAGTTATGTCGATCAAGGAGATAATATTTTTCTAAAAGTTTCTCTATGAAAGGATGTTGCTTGTTTTGGTATAAAATGGAAACTTCTGCCATGTTTCATTTGACCATTTGAGATTTTGAAATGTATCGCTGAGGTCACTTATAAATTGATATTGCCTTCAATTCTATCAGTGGTGCATAGTATATTTCATGTGTTTATATTGCAAAAATACGTGTATGACCCAACTCACATGGTCGACTACTCATCGTTTCAAGTTTGAGAGGATTTATCTTTTGAAAAGCAACTGATGAAAATAGTGGACCATCAAGATATGATCTTTTGGTGCATGATGATCCCTATGGTTGAAGTTTAATAGAGTCGTTACACTGATAGTGAAGTGACGCTAGAATTAGTGGAAAATTTCCAATAAAGATCCTTATTGATTTGAATTCAGTGGAATGTATGATGCTTGTTTTTATGTAGTTTTCAAGTTATTTATATTGATATTTAGATTAGAAAATTCCTATTTTCCTCAGGATGTTGGTCTCTAAGAAAATTTGTGCCTATTATTAATGAAATTCGAATTTTATGACGTCCTATTATCTTTGTGATATGAATGTTCAGTGAAACTTATTCTTACTATTATTTTTGAGTCATAATTATAACAAATTGTAAATTTTCATATGGAGTTTATTGTTGTATTTGATACTAATGTTGTGCCTTTTATATATTTTACTTATTGCACATTCGAGATATTTGTTATTATGTGTTATTGATTATTATCATTTGTTGGGTGTTTGATTTGCACTGTATTTCATTGACTATCGATTTAAATTAATTTCATAGCATTGGTGGGGATCCTACATTTCATGCAGGACTTCCAAGTAGATAGGATTTCGGAGGCGAATTACTATCATATCGTTTGGTGATAGATAGATTATGCTTTGATAAAGATTTGGTAGTTTCCTTTGAATTACAACATGTGAATCTTATTTATTAGATATTTACTCGATTTATTAATAAAATAATGATTTTATAAAAAAAAACCTTGAAATTATGATGGATGCTTAATAATTTTATGCCATGATATTTTTCACATGAGCAGTCTGAATCGAGTTTGATTATTCGAGCTCAGGTCGTCCTAATTATAATTGGTGTCATCTAAAATAATTTCAATATGGTGAACACTATATTATTTAAGAAAGATACAGTAGAAAAATAATAATGCTGATCGAATTAGGAGAAACTAATATTCGGGTTAAAATAAGTACAGATAGAAAAAATAGGTCTGACCATTGCCAAAAAAGTCACGGTAGTGTCAATAGTCATCGGAAAGGTCAAAGGGTCGTTGGCAGTCAACTGCTGGCGACGATGTTCGGTGGTGGGCCGCATCAGGCAATGGGTCACTGTTGTGGGTTGTAGGTCAGTGCAAGTTGGAATTAGAACTGGATTGCTAGGCATCGGGTCTAGGCTGCGTTGAGAAGCTTGCGATGCGTGAGGGATGTGTTGGGTTTAATCACTCCATTGTGGATAGCTCAACAAACGAAAGTGTCATCGGAAGATCGTACAAGGCTTGTACGAAACTCGTAGTGCTGTAAATTAGTTGCAGCAAAAAGCCAGAGTGGACAAATGCCGGAGTGGCAAATGCCGTAATGAGCAAATACCGGAGAGGCGATTGCCGGAGTGAGCGAATGTCGGAGTGGCCAATTTACCGGAGTGGATCGCGACCGGAGTAGATTTGCGGCCAAAGTGGATCTGTGGTCGGAATGGATTGCGACTGGAGTGGATCACGATCGAAGTGGATTTTTGGCTAGAGTGGATCTGCGGTCAGAGTGGTGCACAGTTGACTTTTCAGCGCCGATGGACGACCTAACAGTGTAAGTAGCTGACTTGTAAAGTATGTTCTGTGTAGAGTAGGTAGCTAACTTGTAGAGTATGCGTCGTCTGTACAGAGTATGTGCCATCTGTGTAGAGCAGGTAGCTGACTTACAAAGCATGCATTGTCTATGAAAAAGCTCAAAAACTGATGAAAGTGCAGAAAATTATAAGGCACTTTCACCAATTAAGCATATGGGATTTGAACCCTGCGTTATTATAAAAAGCACCAAGCGCCTTAGAAGAGATGTGAACCGTACGTGGAACAGAAGATGGAACAAAATAGAAAGAAAGTGCGGAAGGGAGCCTGTCACCGTTCGCTGTTCACCACCACCACACTTGTAAAATTAGTGAGTAGAGAGTACCACCAGTGAGAGAAAGGAGAGAAGTAAAACAGAAAGAAAAAGGGGAATGGATGTTTCTTTACTCTGAATATTGTTTTTCTTGTTCTGTCTCAGATGGGTTGCTGATATTCTATCTCAGGAGTTTTTGTAACCGGTTTTATATAGTGAAATCTTTTTGGAGTTTATTCCGTGGTTTTTTCCTTGGTTGAGAAGAATTTTCCACGTTAAAATTATTATGTATTCTTGTATTTCTTGTGCTCATATTTTTTGTGGCTGACGATTAACGAAGGGATTCGAGCTTTTTACTGCGCTGGATCAAGGTATATTCGGGTCGAACTCCAATAAGTAATATCAAAGAGAGGTTGTAAACCTTCTATTCAATGGCGTCGTCGTCAAGGAACTTGCCATTTAGTGTGGAGCAATTTAATGGGTAAAATAACTTCATCTTTTAGCAAGAAAATGTGAGAAATATTTTGACCCGAAAAGAAATGATAAAAGTACTTCGGAGAAAGAAAGAGATGCCGAAGAATATGGAGGAAGAGTGGTAAAATAAGAGAGATCTTACTTATTGCACGATCACGTTATGTCTTGTGGACAATACTTTTCAAGAGGTCATTGGCTTGTCAGACCCTGCAAAGGTTTGAAAGAAATTTGAGAATCGGTATAAGTTCAAGTCCTTAACAATGGAGCTCCATGCGAAGAATTAGTTCTATAGCCTGCGTCTGTTGGAAGGGGAAGCTTTGAGAAGTATTTGGACGAGTTCAATCGGAATGTGACGCAGATGTCGGCCATTGATGAGAAAATCAAGGAGGAAGACAAAGCATTGGTATTGCTGGCATCCTTGTCGGCCTCATGCAATCATATTGTCACGATACTACTATTCGGGAAAGACATGCTCAGTTTGGATGAGGTCATTACTTTCTTATGAATGAGTCAAACCGGAGGGGAAGTAATGAGACTCTAAGGGAGCCTAGTCTACTTGTAGCCACTAGTGGAAGATCAAAGGACCGATGAGGTAAATCAGAGAGAAGCAACGACTGATCCAAACTTCTGGAAAAGACATGCTTCCACTAGGGCAAGGAGGGCCACATGCGGCGAGACTGCCCGCAAAGGAGACAAGAGAAGGAAGGTGGAGGCGAGCGTCGAGAGAGGCGGGATCATGATGATGATTGAGCCACTATCGCTCTCTACAAAGACCTCCTGGTTGTTCACGCGGGGGAAACACAAAGCTTATCGAGCTAGGAGACGAGTTGGGTGATAGACAGCGGTGCTCCACACCATGTGACACTAAGAAAGTCCCACTTCACAAGCTATATGCCCGCTAACCATTGGGTATTAAAGATGGGTAACGGTGGCTCGTTGACAGTTGTTGGCATCGAGGATGTTTACTTGCGGAGAAGCAACGGAAAGAAGCTTGTGTTAAAGGGCGTGAGATATGCCCCAGACTTGAGGTTAAATGTGATTTCAACCGGAAGCTCGATGATGAAGGCTTCCAGACGACGTTCGAAAACGGCCAGTAGAAACTCACCAAAGGCATCTCGGTTGTGGTAAGGGAAAGCAAAAGATTAGGTCAGTACCTAATGAAAGCTTAGGTTGCCAAGGATGATGCCAAGATGACCAACGGGGGCATTAGTCAATGTGGCAAAAAGAGGTAGTTGAGGTGGAGTGCAAGGGGAAATGATTCAACTGCGAAGGAGAAGCCGAATGGGAGTGTTACTACTCCAGATTCGGTGGTGTAGAAGAATGTATCATTCAGGCTTGCGGAGACCGACGTCGGGATCCCAATTGAGGGAAAGCTTTTGAAAAGCAAGCAATCACGGTCGTCCGATAAAGGCGAAGGTTCTCCCATAAGGTCGTGAGGAGAAGTTTGTTGGGTTTAGCTACTCACTTGTGAATAACTCAACAAACAAAAGTGTTATCGAAAGATCATGTAAGGTTTGTGCGAAACTCTGAGTGCTGCAAATTCACTGTAGCAAAAGGCTAGAGTGGCATTTGCCAGAGTGTGTAAATGCAAGAGTGACAAATTTGCCGGAGTTAGCAAATGTCGAAGTAGCTAATCTGTTAGAGTGGATTGCGACTGGAGTGGATTTGCGGCCGGAGTGGATCCGTGGCCAGAATGGATCATGACTGGAGTGGATCGCGACCGGAGTGGATCTGCGGCCGAAGTGGTGCACAATTGACTTTCCAACGTTGATGGACGACCTGGCAGATTTGGTAGCTAACTTGCAGAGCATACGTTTTTTGTACAAAACAGGTAGTCGACTTGTAGAGTATGCGCCGTCTGTACAGAGCAGGTAGTTGACTTACAGAACATGCACCGTCTATGAAAAAGCACGGGAACCGATGAAAGCGCAGAAAATAACAAGGCACTTTCATCTGTTGAGTAGATGGGATTTGAGCTCGTCGTTATTATAAAGTGCACTAGGCGCTTCAGAAGAAATGTGAACCGTGTGTGGAACAGATAGTGGAACAAAGCAGAAAGAAAGTGCAGAAGGGAGCCTGTCGCCGTTTGCTATTCACCACGACACACTTGTATTATCAGTCAGCAAAGAGCACCACCAGTTAGAGGAAGAGAGAAGAAAAACACAGGGAAGGAAAGGGAATGAGAGTTTCCTTACTCTATAGATTATTTTTTTCTGTATCGAGTGGGTTGTTAGTATTCTATCTCTGGGGTTTTCGTAACCAATTTATATAGTGAAATTTTTTTGAAGTTTGTCCCATGATTTTTTTTTGATTGAAAATAGTTTTCTATGTGAAAATCATTGTACATTCTTATATTCATTGTACTCACATTCTTGGTGATTGACGACCAATGGAAGTGTTCGGGTTTTTCACTGCATTGTATCAAGGTATATCTTGGTCAAACCCTAACAATTGGATTGGTCTAGTCCAAGACAGGATGAGGCCGGCAGCTGGGCGGGCCAGGAAACAAAACGACGCATCGAAGTTCTCTCTGACAACACACATGGTAAAAAAGGCACGATGATGGTGTGTTCCGACGCATACCGTTCTTGAGACGGTGCGTTTAGACAATCAGGTAAAACTTTGCCGAGAGTTAATAATGATGCATTTGAAAATTGACTTAAAACTTCGTGTGTGAGTCGCCTTCTTACCAGAAATTTTTTCGACAATGGCTATTGGTGAGAAATTAGGGCGGACTGGAAAAATTATTCTTGCGACGATGATGCTGTATTCGAACCAAGGTTATTGCAGCGATGATGTCGTACCGGAATAGCAATTTTAGAAATGGCAATTCCGTGACCCAGGTCATAGATTCTAGATCTTAAATCTGGAGTGGTACCGGAGGAGTAACTGTTGGGGCGAAAGGAGCGTTCGGATAGAATGATAAACAGTGAAAGGAAAGAGGAAGAAGAAGCACACGCACGTTTTACGTGGAAACCCTTATGAACCAAGGGAAAAACCACGGGAGTAGAGTTGACAGCAAATCCACTATGTGAAAAATGGGTTACAAACCTCCAAAATAGAGTTTTCGCTACACACCCGAGAATAGTAAAGAAAAATCTCACCGGAGTAAATGGAAAACACTCCACTCTTTTACTCTCTGTTTTTCTTTATTCTCCTTCTCACTGGTGGTGCACTTTTCTCTTGTTCCTTCACTCTTAGATTTTTCCCTCTTTGCACTTTACCATGTTCTAACCATGTAAGAGATTTTTGGGAACAAATTTTCCCATTACACAGTAGAGAATAAAGAAAATTGAAGAACAGAGCAACAGCAACACACGCATGGTTGCTTACAGTTTCTCCTCTCTTCACCGTTTTTCTTCTCACTCTCTCTGGCACTTAGGCACCACAAAAACTATCTCTCACACGTCTATCCAGCAAGTTACAATACTTACTTTTAATATCAAAAACCCGCACACAAAGAGATCTGGGGCAATCTTCCATCCAGAAAAGGTCAGGATCAGTCCTTTCCACCAATATAAATATTCCCTGCCAAAAACGGCTCCAGCATAACCATCTAAAATTACGTATCTCCAGAAAATCTGCTGAGTTGGCGTTGTACTGAATTTCCTAGCGGACGACCAACCGTTAGACGTCCGTGTTCTCCACGAGACCGGTCAACACCCTTGTTGACCGTTTGAAATTTGCCTTCTAGAATCTCTCAGTAAATCCGGTTTAATTAACCGCCATACCGGTCAACCTCTCGTTGACCGTCTTCAGTGCCATCTAGTCAACTTCACTGTTGACCGTCTTCTGCTGCCATCTGCTGGTCAATCTCCATTGACCGTCCACTGTTCCCCTTCGGTCAACGGGACGTTGACCGGAAACTGTTTTCCGAATTTGTTTTTCACAAATCCTCCGATGACAAATTAGTTTGTTGAATCACCCACAAGGGAGTGACCTACCCCAACAAACTTCCCCTCACGACTTTGTGGGGGATACCTTCGCCTCTACCCGACGACCGTCATCGCCTGCCTTTCGACAGCTTCCCCTCAACTAGGATCCTGGCGTTGGCCTCCGCAAGCCTGAATGACACCTTCCTCCGCCCCACTGAGCTTGAAGCAATACCACTCCCTTTCAACTCTTTAACCGCGGACTTGTCATTTTCCCTTGCACTCCACCTTGGCCGTCCTCTCCTACCACCTTGACCAATGCCCATTTGGTCACCTTGGCATTTCCTTTGGCAGTGTAGGCCTTCATTAGATACCGCCCTGATGTCCTGTTTCCCCTTGCTATCACTGATGCGCCTTTGGTGAGCTTCCACTGGCCATCGCCAAACGCCATCTTGAAGCCTTTCTCATCAAACTTTTCCGGTTGAAATTATATTCAACCTCAGATTTGGAGCATGTCGCACGCCCTCCAGTACGAACGTATTTCCGTTGGTTGTCCTCAAACAAACATCCCCAATGCCAACAACCCTAGACGAGCCACCGTTACCCATCTTCAACACTCCGTGGCCAACGGGCATATAACTCATTAAGTGGGACTTCCTCGGTGTCGCATGATGTGAGGCCCCACTGTCCATTACCCAACTCGTCTCCTGGCATGTGTGGCTCCGTGCTTCCCCTGCATGGACCACCAGGAGGTCTCCACAGAGAGCAATGGTCTCCGGATTATCATCCTGATCCCTTTTCTCCTGACAATCGCTTCTGCCCTCCTTGTCCGACTTTTTCTGCGGACAGTCCCTCTTTATGTGGCCTTTTTTGCCACAAAAGAAGCAACTCTTCCCTTCAAGCTTGTTCCGGCTGTTGCTCCTTTCCACTTTGCCACCTCCATCTCGTTCCCTCGATTTCCTCGTCCCCGACTGCTGGTCGCCACAAGAAGTTTTGACTGAGAGATTAAGGCCTCACCGCTTTCCCTCTGCCTTGACTCGTTCATAAGTAGGGAAGTTATGACCTCGTCTAATTTCAGCGTGTCCTTTCCGAACAGCAACGTTGTGACGATATGATCGTATGAGGCCGGCAAGGATACCAGCAACACCAACGCTTTGTCTTCCTCCTTGATCTCCTCATTATTGGCTGACATCTGCGTTACCAGCCTATTGAACTCGTCCAAGTGCTTCTCAAAGCACTCACCTTCCAACAGCCGCAGGCCATAAAACTGCTTCTTCATATGAAGCTTGGTTGTCAAGGATTTGGACTTATACCGGCTTTCAAGTTTTTCCCAGACCTCCGCTGGGTCTGACAGACCGAGGACCTCCTGGAGTATGTTGTCCGCCAAACACAACTTAATAGTGCAGTTGGCAAGGTCTCTTTTGTCCTGCCACTCGTCCTCGGTCAATTTCTCTGGCTTCTCTTTTTTCTAAAGAGCTTTTACCGTTTCTTCTTGGGTTAAAATATTTCTCACCCTTTCCTGCCAGAGGATGAAATTATTTTGCCCATTGAACTGCTCCACACTGAACAACCCATTTTTCGCCGACAACGCCATCCAACCGATAGTTTACGAACCTGTCTTTGATACCACTTGTTGGGGTGAAAGTGGCATTTAGACAGAATGATAAACAGTGAAAGGAAAGAGGAAGAAGAAGCACACGCACGTTTTACGTGGAAACCCTTATGAACCAAGGGAAAACCCACGGGAGTAGAGTCGACAGCAAATCCACTATGTGAAAAATGGGTTACAAACCTCCAAGATGGAATTTTCGCTACACACCCTAGAATAACAAAGAAAAATTTCACCGTAGTAAACGGAAAACACTTCACTCTTTTTCTCTCTGTTTTTCTTTCTTCTCCTTCTCACTGGTGGTGTACTCCTCTCTTGTTCCTTCACTCTTGGATTTTTTCCTCTTTGCACTTTACCGTGCTCTAACTATGTAAAAGATTTTTGGGAACAAATTTTCCCGTTACACAGTAGAGAATAAAGAAAATTGAAGAACAGAGCAATAGTAACACACGCACGGTTGCTTACAGTTTCTCCTCCCTTCACCGTTTTTCTTCTCGCTCTCTCTGGCACTTAGGTACCACAAAAACTATCTCTCACACGTCTATCCAGCAAGTTACAATACTTGCTTTTAATATCAAAAACCCGCACACAGAGAGATCTGGGGCAATCTTCCATCCAGAAAAGGTCAGGATCTGTCCTTTCCACCAATATGAATATTCCCTGCCAAAAACGGCTCCAGTATAACCGTCTGAGATCACGTATCTCCAGAAAATCTGCTGAGTTGGCGTTGTACTGGATTTCCTAGCGGACGGCCAATCGTTGAACGTTCGTGTTTTCCACGATACCGGTCAACACCCTTGTTGACCGTCTGAAATTTGCCCTTTTGGAATCTCTCAGTGAATCCAATTTAATTAACCGCCATACCGTTCAACCTCTTGTTGACCGTCTTCAGTGCCATCCGGTCAACTTCACTGTTGACCGTCTTCTGCTGCCATCCGGTCAACCTCCCTATTGACCTTCTTCTGCCGCCATCTGCCGGTTAATCTCTATTGACCGTCCACTGCTCTCCTCCGGTCGACGTCCCGTCGACCGGAAACTGTTTTTCGAATTTGTTCTCAACAAATTCTTCAATGACAAGCTAATTTGTTGAATCACCCATAAGAGAGCGACCTATTCCAACAGTAACGACTCTGACAGAGATTCAGATAGATAACAAAAGTCAGTGGCGGCTTGGAACAGGGGTTTCGGTGACGGAGTATTTGGAACGGCGGGACATGATGGAACGTCAAACGGTAATGCGGGTGAATTGGACTTGTGTAGCACTTCAGAATTCTGTTCTGATATCCAGTTTTGAATTCTGGAAACATGACGACGGAGAGAACCTACAGTGGAAGATACGAAAAGTTTATATAATTCCTCCACAATTGGAAATGAGCTTAACTGTGCAAAAGAAATGCCAATAATTAATTAATTAATTGTATAAAGTACGTGAATTAGTTTAATTTAATTTTAAAAAACATCAATTGATTTAACGACATTATATATATATGTTAACAAAATAATGAATTGTCTAATCAATGAATTGCCTAAATTAGAAATAATAATATATGTTAACAAAATAAACAAGTGAGGTGCATATGCATGCCGGGCATGACACGGCCAGTGGAATGTATTAGTATTTTTGGCAGCTTTTGTGGTCGTAAGGAAGGGAGGAGAATCAGAAGAACAAGTGAAAGACTCTAGCATTCCACACGGTAGAGAAACATGCCCTGCCCTGCCCCACACAGCGGACATGTAGTGTCAACCCAAAGACCTTCGAATTTTGGAAATTAAGGCTCGTGCATGGACTTTTGGAAGCAGAGGATGAGGAACGCGGAAATTGCCACGAAGCAGACGCCGTTGGCACGTCAACACCACTGACCCAATTCAATTCTTTGCTTCCTGCCACCATTTCCCAGCCCCCCAAGTCTATATCCGTCTTGCTTCTCTGAGAAATGAAAAACGTCAAAACCATAATGAACGCACCGAGTTTTCTTAACGGTAACAATTGCTGTTTTCTTTCTTTGTGATTTCCCTCAAACCAACTTGTAAACAAAGAAATCGAAAACCCCACGCACCCATCAGCCAGTATTTCCCCAACTCAGCTCCAAAATCTTGCTTGCATATCATATGCCACATATCCAGTGCTCATTAAACTAAAACAAATCAATACGACTCTTTCCTTTCTATCCAAAGCTTCATTGCTAACCCAAGTAAGAAGAAAGGGAAAGAATCGACCGAAAATTACCAACGTCATGGGGCAAAACATCCAGATGCCCAACGCAAAAGCAATATTCGCCGCAGCTGCCTCCGCAGCAGCAACAGCAGTCCTGATCCGATCCATTGCTAATGAGTACCTCCCACGCGAATTCCGCCATTATTTCTCCTCAAAATTGCGCGTCATCTTTGCCTCCTTGTCCTCTGAAATCACTGTAGTCATTGAAGAATTTGACGGCCTAACTCGGAACGAGCTTTTCTACGATGTGGAGCTTTACTTGGGCACCAAAATAGCCCCCTTAACACACAGATTCCACGCCAAGATACCCGCAAAAGGAACCAAAATTATGCTTTCCATGGACGGAAATCAAGAGGTGATCGACGTTTTCAATGGGGCAAAATTCCGGTGGAGAAAAGTCTCCAAACAACTAGAAATGAGCAGAACGGACCCACACGATTACCATTCGCCTCCAAAAACAAAGCTCCAGTCCTTGGTATTGAGCTTCCACAAGAAAGACAAGGACATGGCTCTTAACACCTATTTGACATATATACTCGGAGTGTGTTCAGGTCTGCGTGAAGAAACCAAGATTCTGAAGCTGCACACGATTGAATACCTTGGCCGCGGAGTGCGCAGACTCGGTGGGAATCCCTGGCAGGCGGTAAATTTGGATCACCCGGCAAATTTTGAGACTCTAGCTATGGATAATGAATTGAAAAAGTCTATCATGGAGGATTTAGAGAGGTTTGTCAGGAGGAAGGAATTTTACAAGAGAGTTGGGAAGGCATGGAAACGTGGGTATTTGCTGTTTGGTCCACCCGGAACTGGGAAATCGAGCTTGATAGCTGCCATGGCGAATTACCTGAATTTCGATGTATATGATTTGCTGCTGACAGATATTTCATCTGATGCTGAGATGAGAAGGCTGTTGTTAACAACGGCGAATAGGTCTATACTGGTGGTGGAGGATATTGACTGCTCCCTTGATTTGCAGAACAGGGCGAGGGAACAGAGAGCCACGCAGCGGCCTATGTATCCTGACCAACGAAATGAGGTAATTTAATACTGTTATCTCACAGGATAAGGGCTCGCTTCCACCGGGCTCTTTGTTTTTTTTTTTTTGGATTTTCTCCGCCCTAGACACTGTTGGGGTCGGAACGACCCGGATCCACCCGATCCAGTCAAAGCAGCGGAAAACCCGAACCCCCTCCCCCNCGATCCAGTCAAAGCAGCGGAAAACCCGAACCCCCTCCCCCCCCCCCCCATCATCGTTAGCCACCATGTAGTAGGAACAAGGAAACAAGAGATGCACAGCAATTTTTAACGTGGAAACCCCTTCCCAAACCGAAGAGGAAAAACTACGGGACACATAGTCCACCAATAAATCCACTATGTAAAATGGTTACACAAACTCAGAGATAGAGTACAACAACCACTCTAGCTACACAAGCCCCAGAGACGAAAACGAAGAACAGAGTCCGAGAATACAAAGTCCTTACACTTTGAGTTTCACTCACTATCTTTTTCTTCCATTTTTCCTCTCCTCACTGTGGTGCACTCTACTCTCTCATTTTACAAGTGTTGGTGAAACGGCGGACGCCATTTCACCCCCGCACACAGCGGCCGGCGCACTGTGCCCCTGGCGGTGTCTCCGTCGCCAGCCCGGTGCAACCCGCACCCAGGGTGTCTGGACACACACCCATATGCATGGTGGCCCTGCTCTATCCGAGCACTCTGGGGACTCACCCTCCTGGTGAGTTCTCACACATTCTGCCACTCCTCCTGGGTGCTTCACAATACCCTATTCCACTGCATGCCCAGCATGCATATATATAAGCCCAGCTGGAGACCCTTCAATTAATAAGCAGGTGGCGTGTGGACAATCTTCTGCCACCTGTCCTGCAACCTATGCTGCAGCCGTCCACCTACTATGTAATCGCCTATTCCCAAGAACGGCGCATGCTCTGACAAGTTTACAACCTGGCGCCTGCTCAGACGGCGCATGCACTGACATGTCTGCAACTGGCCATTTGCACAAACGGCGCATGCACTGACAGGTCTGACACCTGTCCTCCAAAGGCCAACTGTCTGCTACGTGCAACAACGTCCTCGGTCGATACTGCACTCAAGTCCTTGGACCATCTGTGCCCATGGCGATTAAAAGAGTCATCTGGTGTTCTTTGGTCTCAGGCAGTGATAACTATCTCGGACTTTCCAAGTCCTCGGTCCTCACCGTGCACACCCCATGTCCCCGGACGATACTGTGCACTCAGCCATGTCCGCGGGGGATTCCATACCAGTGTCACCAACTGGTAAATTCCGGTCTTCCCTTTGGCCGTCCGTGTGCTACATCCACGCACTATGTCTGCGCACCCTGGCTGTCCGGGCGCCCTGGCTGTCCGCCAGCCTTGGCTGTCCGGGCGCCCTGGCTGTCCGCCAGCCTTTGCTGTCCGGGCGCCCTGGCTGTCCGCCCGCCTTGATTGTCCGGGGGCCCTGGATGTCCTCGCGCCCTGGCTCAGTCTGATGACAAACCAGTTTGTTTGGTTACCTACAATGGAGTGACCAACCCCAACAAACACGACACAAGTAAAATCTCGACGATGCGCTGATATTTGAAATACAGGTGAGCCTCTCAGGCTTTCTCAACTTCACTGATGGCTTATGGTCAAGTTGTGGCGATGGAAGAATCATCGTCTTCACCACCAACCACAAAGATCGTCTCGACCCAGCACTGCTGCGCCCTGGCCGCATGGACGTGCACATCCACATGTCCTACTGCTCCCCATGTGGATTCAAACTGCTGGCCTCAAATTATCTGGGCATCACCCATCATTCCCTTTTTTCAGAAGTTGAAAAACTGATGCAGACAGCAAAGGTCACTCCTGCAGAAGTAGCAGAGCAGCTCATGAGGTCTGAAGAACCCGACGCCACTTTACGAGGGCTCATAGAGTTCCTCAAAGCAAACACGGCGAAGAATCAAGAGAAAACTGCAGCAGAAGGGGTGATAATACCGGCTGACTCTGATGAGACGAGTGCGTAGACTTCAGGCGATGATGTTATGGCAATTTCCAGCAGCGCAAGGCCTGGTCTATCATAGGATATTTAATTAATTTCGTTTTTCCGTTTTTATTATTTCTATTGATGGACTACATTTTCTATTATGGGATATATTTTCCTTATTTTCTATTGATTTTTGTTAGTTATTTGGCTTGATGGTCGGTTGGATTTCAACCGAGTGCGCGTGCGCGTGCACGTGTGCATGTGTGTGTCCCCCCGGGAATATCACTTTTCTCTCGCTTCTCAACCACCACCCTAGCCAACCCTACGTGTGGTAGAACACACATAATCGATACAGCTTCATTCTGACTGTCCTGTAAATACAGCCATTCAAATGAAATACAATATTAAACGGTAAAAGAATTACCCAGCCTCTGGCGACTAATCAAGGTCAAGCGTGCACATATGCAAACCAATGCACGGGAAGGAGGCTTATCGGTTTTCCATGAAATAGAATAGGAAACTGGAGATCTTTCAATAAACACCAATACAATGCAATGAGACAACACAAGCCATTAAAATCTCCCTCAAAACAGCACAAGCCATTAAAATAGGAGAGCCTGCCTGCTCATAAATTCATTACTGCTGTCGAGAATGACTCTCATCCAATGCTTCAGGAAAGAAAAATTTAGCTGAAACCCGCTACAAGAAAAACCAGCTTCACCACTTGCACCAAGATAGACTTGCTCTCCTAATGATCCTCCTGACTTCATCCTTTCAACGGCCGCTGTCGACCACAAAGCAGACAAAGATGCCTGATGTATGTGAGGCAGCAGCCACATGTGGAACACTGAGAGCAAATGTTGCTGTCTTCACGTGCATGATTAGAGATCAGCAATGTATCTCATATGGTATTCAAATGATGCCTGATTTGGGCAACAGATCCATGTTCTTTTTATCCAAATGCCACATAATAGTCGAGTAGGAAGAGAAAAGGCACCAAAAAGAGTGACGTTTAGCATTTTGATTTTTGAAGCAATGAACAATATTCGGTCCTTGCTACTAGTAGAATATCTGATGCATTCGGACTTGAAGATGGTGGCTAGCACAGCCTTGTGAACAAATCAGGCATCTAAGATGAAGAATCCAAAAGGAAAAAGAGAGGGGTCCTAGAGAGCTTGGTTGGGTCATTTGAGCATTTCAGCGTGGATCGACCGGTCGGACAAGTGAGCTTGGTTGGTCAACGTTTGTAGAGGGCTGGACGGTTGGGCTTGCCCCAGTGAAAGTGAATGGAGCTACTGGTCCTAGAGACAGGAGGCCCATAACAATATCTAAGCATTGCTAAAACAATTTCAGAAGGCAAAGCAAAAAAGAAAAATAACAATAATAAATTTCAGCTGAATATAGAGAATCCGAAAAGGACCAAAACCAGACTATACCCAATACTCAGGTGGGCACATCTTGAGATTGTAGGTTGATGCCATGCTCATGCATCGTGAACTACCAGCCCAGCTCCGTACAAACCAAACAAAACCAATTTTATGCTCGTTACCAATAGAAATCTAATGCACAACATTTTATCCTCTATGGAGTTGGAAGCCCGCGATCCTTTCCTAAGAAATCCAACTCACATACAGGGCCCACCACATTTGTTAGCAATATATTACATTAACATTTTTCGTAATTAGGTAAATAAGTAGTTTAAAGAGTTCTCAAGTATCAATAAAGACCGACGTTTGACAGATATCTATTCTATGCACATGCATCCTCTTTCAATCACTCATAAACATATTTGGTCCAATATAACTATGCTTGTTGTGCGCATGAACTGTGCATGCGCAAAAACACTCAATGTATGGCTTGTGTATGAGCACATTTTACTTCAAAAGATATACACTTGAAAGGTGCCTTTCTCATACTCAAGCGCCATTTTTCTAGAACTTTTATGCCCAAACTGCGCTCACGTTCTAACATATAATCTTCCTTTTTTCCTCCTACATTGTTCATGTGTCGCACCACTTTTCTCTCCCTCTCCTCCATTTTCTCTCCACTTTCAATTGCTCTCTCTTTCGGCCTTCCTTCTTGCCACATCTACTCATTTCTTCCAAATTCACGTCAAATCTAGGGTATATTTTCTCCATCTCTCCTCTCTCTCAAGCTCATGTGTCCTCCATCCATGATGGAGGCACCTCCATTGTTGTGGTTTCCCATCAACTTTACAGATATGTATCATACTCTTGATCAAATCTTATTGCGTTGTGTTGGAGTTTGAAAGATTTGCCTATAGATTTGAACCTTTTAGGAATGTATAGTTTTAGGTGATTCATTTTGAAACTCACCCACGTTTGGCTATCTCCTCTTCATGATTTAGGTATCTTTACACTAATATTTGGAAGACTTATTCCCGTGCAACCTTACTTTGGTGGGTTTGGGCTCCAATCTCTGTTTTTCTTTCGTATTGTGGCAAATATGTGGCTTTTACTTATAAATATCTTCATATTATTTTTAGATGACTTTTTCTAAGAAAGTATTTGGAAATAGTCCTTGTAGGGGCTCCTCCTCTAAGTCTGAGCACTTTATCAACGCCATTGCGAAAGATATTATTTGAAAATGTATGAGCCACTGACAACTCAGCTTAGAATGAAAAGTTGATCTTATTTCTCTCGATTACTCCATCTCCTCTATTTTTATTGATTGGCACTAAGAACTAGTCCTCATAAACTTAATCCCTCCGTTGGTTCTCCTTGTCCAAGCGCTTTGTATAAATATATATAATATTAATAAGAAATCAAACTCTTTTTCTACTTATTTGAGAGGGAGCATTCTTCAGATTATTTCGGAGGTGATTGTGAACACTTTGCATCTCCCTTTGATACCCTTTCCTAACCATCCCTATTCTTTTCATGAGATGCCTCTATTTGACGATATCATATCCATCCTAAATGGTGCTCCTATGACTTGGAATGGAAAATCTTTTAAAACAAAGCATCTCACTCTCTGCCAACTTTTTGTGTATTCAATCATTTTTTCCAATATTTTTTCTATGATACACTACGCCACACCACCTTTCAACAAAATACTATTCCTCTATGTTCTCCTCCTTAATCAGCCGATTGATCTTCCATTATATCTCTACTCACAATTGTTTTCTATGTTCATCAGCATGAAGGACAACAACCTCCCACATAATTGTCTCATTCAATGATTGATTATGGGTTTAGGGGCCTCATTTTTAGATGTATCCCATGTTCTATTAGGTAAACTCAACGATTGCACAATCATTGACAAGAGCTAGGCATATACCACTATCACTCCCCGGATCATAATAATCATTTTGGATTAGCGTTATCCGAGTACTGGCCCATCACAATATGCACTACGCCACTTTAAGCCAACTTTGTCCTCCTTGTCAGCATCTTCGGTTATCACGGGTTTGCTCTCTACAATATTTGACCAGCTTGCCACCAAATCTAACAATCAATCTTGGTTTGCTATAAAATAGCTTGATATATTGTTTGGAATAAAAACGGTAACTTAAATTGTTAAATTTTGATTAATTTATATTTTATTATATCTAGTCAATAATAGTGTTATAATGAC
>JAODPA010088610.1:0-24204 GCA_025585075.1 Nepenthes mirabilis | reverse complement strand
CCTGGATGGAGATACGTGATGGGAATGTGATTTCCTGATTCAAAAATGTAATGGAACTATGGTGGATCTTCCCTCAAAGAAAAGGTGAATCTTGAAATTAGGACCATGGTTCGTAGGGGTAGTACCCTCTAACTTACCATGTACATCACAGTGAGAACCCAATGAATACTCTGACCACTCCTGGGGGCAGGAGATGTTCAGGGTATGCTTTAAGATACTACTGTGAGAGAATGAGGATTGCCCTGGTTGTCGGGGGATATGGGGCGATTGAGATGGCCGAGTGTTGCAGGCCTAAAATGTAGCCGATGGTCGAGTGTTGCAGACCTAAAATGTTGCCGATGGTCGAGTGCTGCAGACGTAACATGTAGCCGGCTTTAGAATGTGTAACAAACACATTCCTTTCCACATTCTCTAGCATCGTTGGCTAGTACGACTTACTGACTCCGGTGTCCACAAAGATTAATGGTAATAATGAAAGCGAATAAAACATAAATGGTGTAAACACGTGGACTTGATAATTTCGGATGTTCTCTTTTCTCTCATGTTTCCCTTTGTCCTGAGTATATCAGTTTTCATCCAGTTATTGCTTTCACTTTTACCTGCCTCGTAGCCCGACTGTGAGGCCGAGCTTGCCTAGCGGTCGCTAGCCGCTTAAGCGCCTAGCGATTATAAACCCGGGTCCTACTTTGCAATTTTCATTTCTCCACATAGCCAAAACCTTTTCGAGAGAGAGAGAGTGCGCCATTCCAAGAGAGAGAAGGGAGGAGATCGAGCCGTGGAGTCTGATTCTGTGACGGAACGAATTTTTTTTCCTCAAAAGCTTCCATCAAGATAGGAACAGGATTAACGGACTAAATTATAATGTAAGACTTCTGCAGAAATTTTGACATAGTCTCCTTTGTAATCGGATGAAATCCCAAAAATACAACCAGTATGATCAACTATTACAAGTACACAACTATCAATTGTCCACAATTCTTCCTACCACATGCATACACAGGATCACTAGTGCCATTCATGGCATAAATCTATAAAACCATTAGATACACTAACAGTTCAATAACGAGACGACATTTAGGACCTGTACAGTATATCCAAAAGTTTAGAGCGGAAGCAAAACAAATAACCTACAGAAGCATAGTTTTTCCCTTTTACCATCATATACATTATATGCAATCCATACAAAATCCACATGTGCATGATCATCCATAGACACAAGATAAGTATACAAAATCACATGTTCAGTCAAGTCTTTACACCAACAGGCTCTCTTAAAATGGCTCTAAAATGCTTCAGGTCCTTAAACGTCTTCAGAAATTTCTTTCGATCACTCTTTCTCGTCGGGCACTAACTGTACTGTCTCATCTGGAGGGGGGAAAATAATAAAACAGTGAGCCGGGGCCCATCAAGGTACATGCATATAAGCAGTAAAACAGCGACGCAGAACGATCATGTAGCTATATAGAAACAGAAGGTTAAACAAAATATAATCTAGGAAACAGAGAATGCATACTTTGACGATATTAAATTTAGAAATCAGAACTCAGTAGTTGGTAATCGGTAATCAATAAATGGTAAACAGTAATCGGTAATCAATAAACGGTAATCAATAATCGGTAATCGGTAAACGGTAAACGATAATCAATAATCGGTAATCGGTAAACGGTAACATAACATATCAGTAACAGACCCTGCCAGTATATCCTACTAGCTAAGGGAGCGAATGATTGAGGATAGATTGTGTTCAATCCACAAAATCCAAGGCCTATGACTGTAACAAGAGTATCCCATCTAATGGGATCGGTACGGTGTGCCATCCAAAGGTAGGCCAGAAACTATGCTTTCCTATTGACCATAACACCCCGATGAAGGGCAGACCACATATAACTCAATGGAAAAAGTTATCCTTGATTACCATCGTAAAGTTCTAAGGCATGCCGGAGAACCTATTCGGATTGTAGTCAGTCTCGAGTCCTAAATAACAGTATCAGAGTAACTTCTTTATTGAAAACCTTCTTTCATAATCAGAGTTTCACAATTTACTTTCAATTATCTTCAAAACGTTCAGAACGTACGGTAACGGTCTAAAAACTCCTTTAGTTGTACTTCAAAAGCGTGTGAAAATTTATCAGTGTAAGTCCGTGCAAGATTTTCAAAAGCAAATTATACCGGGAGTTTCATTTCAGTGTCAATTAACTTTTATATAACAGGAGCTACAGTTAAAAATTATTAAAACCCATTCATTTTAGTACCTCGGGTTTCGCCAAAACTTTCGGATTCAAATCGATCAATAAACATGTGCTTATTCATAAAATTAATGCTATAAATCATACACATACATTAAATTATGCAATTTAATCAAAAAATTCCAATATTGTCGAGTTAGGGTTTCATCACAAACTTCCGGGACAAAATCAAACATTAACCACATGCTCATTTATAAAATTGAAGCCAAAACTTGCAATAAACATGGGTAAATACAAAATTTAACCGAACAATTGAACGAAACATGCTACATTTACTTTAATCATGTAACAACAACAATTTAGAGCATTTTCATCCACTTTAAAGTAAGAGGAATCGGTAAAAACAAAAAACAACGTTCAAAGTACACTTGCCTTAACCCGATCTACCATTGTTTTTACCCGTATAGGATCAAAATGAGTGATTTCTCCCTTTTTCTTCCTCTTCGTGCTTACTATCATACCTCAGCTTCCTCTTTCTCCAGAAAGAGTAGATTAACCTGAAGAGCTTCTGAGTAGGAATTCTTTCAAAATTGTGCATGCCGAAATATTCAAATTGAACAATTAAATATATACAAATACATATCACACAATCGGCATTTAAACATGGAAATATTACACAAAATATCGTCCGAAATTCTTAGGTGAACAATACCCGTGAACAATACACATGAATAGTGCATATATACACAAATCGATTAATTCTCAAAATTTTGGATATCCAACAAGTAATTTATCAAACCCAAGATATGGGTAACTATAATCCCAAGTCAATTTATATATTTAACTCTAAATAGAAGCTTAAATGGTGTCTGAAGGCAGGTCAAGGGCTTCGCGAACAAATTTCTACCAAATTTCACAATTTCAGATACTCAATCGATAAATCAACTTACCCAAGTCATGTATAATCATAATCTAGTCCCAAATAAATCAAAAGCCCCAAAAATCAAAGCCCAAAACCACCCGGGCGTAGGGTTAGTGTTTCACAAACGAAATTTCACATAATTTCACCAAATCGGGTACCCAACCGATGAATTAACTTATCGGGGATATGGGTAATCATATTCTAGTCCTAATTCAAGTAAAAACCCCAAAAATCAATGGCTGGAATCCATCCAATCGTGCATGAACAGTACACGCGCGTGGGTGAGGGTTTCAAATGCGCATAACGGTGTGGAAACAATGAATCGGACGACGAATTTCACATATATACATAATTAGACTATGGGCATCATAATGATATACATAGGGTCGGGTATCGGAACAATATACCCAAAGGGTATCGGACAAAAATCAATAGAAACAGAAGAAAAATGGTATAAATGTATTTGCCTCGACGTGCTCTACGATTTCTCTGACTAGGTTGTGGCCGGATTCGGACTCCACGGCCTTGATCTCCTCATTTCTCTCTCTTATTCATCGCCCACTCTCTCTCTAAAAGGGTTTGGTTGCGTGGAAAAATAAAAATCGCGAAACAGCACGGAGCTTTAAAATGGCCTGGCGCTCTAGTGCGTGGCAAGCACAGCCAAATATGGATTCTGTGCTGTTCGTGGGTTCGAGCCCATGGAGGGCGCGAGTCAGGCCCGCTACAAGCCTGCGGCAAGCCTACTTAACGTTTTTGTCATTTGGGACCCGTTTTAACCATTCTAACCCAACTTTCACATCCTCGGACCTTATTTTTGATTACATAACCTTAGTAAGTCATGATTATCACAATTTAAAACTCAAAATCTTATTTACAAATTAACATTTCACAGCTTACAATTTCGTTTTCCGATTTACCATTTGTGGTTCTTTGACCTTCTCAATCCGATTCTTCCATTACCTTTTGACCACAATTCACCTATTTTAACTTAATTACCTCGCAATTATCATATCCCAGAACTCGAGTTGTCACAGATTCCGTCCGATAGCTAGTTATAAAAGAGATATCACGCGTCAAGGCAAGTGTTCTCATACTCACTAACTTTTCTCTTTTGATATTTTTCGTTTCTTATTGAGTATTTTCATCTTGATTCCCACCCAAACTATGAAAAATGTAATACCCATGACTTGATACCAAGGATTATGTAATTTATTGTTCAATTTACTCAACGTACCGGTCGGTCCATTATCACCAAACCCTAACCTACGGGAATTGGGGGTTTTCCGTCCCCGCATCGTATTTTGATAAATTGACCCCAAAATGTGAATCACCACATCCCAAATGTGTATATATGTCAGTCGTGTGGTCGATCTCGCACGCTTTGACCCATTCGCAGTGTCTGAGCCATCTAAAAGGGCACTGTTACTGTTCACCCGAAATAAAAAGGAAAGTTTGCATGTTTCTACCTTCGTAATATGTTGAAGTGACTTCAAAATATGAATCCCCCCATCCCAATTGTAAGTAAATATCGACCAGACATCCAATTCTGCAAGAATCGACCCGTTCACGGCGTCCGAGCCCTCTAGAAGCAGATAGACACTATTCACCCAAAAATGGAATGTAAATGTGCATGCTTTAGCTCTCTTCAATTGTGATGAAACTTATGACTAAATATTTGTGTCAAATTGTAAGCCCTGAAAATGTGTAATTGTACACCGGAGGCAAGGGAATGCCTCCCGGAGGCTTCTAAGGTTGTATTTGACAAATGAAGGTAAGTAAAACCCAACTCTCTTGTGAGCATGAATTGAATATTTAAAAGATTTAAGTTCCATAGAAAGAAAGGAACCAAGCAAGTAAATAGACGGAAATCCACAAGGCACGACATGGCGAATTTGATCTCCTGGATGGAGATACGTGATGGGAATGTGATTTCCTGATTCAAAAATGTAATGGAACTATAGTGGATCTTCCCTCAAGGAAAAGGTGAATCTTGAAATTAGGACCATGGTTCATAGGGGTAGTACCCTCTAACTTACCATGTACATCACAGTGAGAACCCAATGAATACTCTGACCACTCCTGGGGGCAGGAGATGTTCAGGGTATGCTTTAAAATACTACTGTGAGAGAATGAGGATTGCCCTGGTTCTCGGGGGATATGGGGCGATTGAGATGGCCGAGTGCTGCAGGCCTAAAATGTAGCCGATGGTCGAGTGTTGCAGACCTAAAATGTAGCCGATGGTCGAGTGCTGTAGACGTAACATGTAGCCGGCTTTAGAATGTGTAACAAACACATTCCTTTCCACATTCTCTAGCATCGTTGGCTAGTACGACTTACTGGCTCCGGTGTCCACAAAGATTAATGGTAATAATGAAAGCGAATAAAACATAAATGGTGTAAACACGTGGACTAAATAATTTCGGATGTTCTCTTTTCTCTCATGTTTCAATTTGTCCTGAGTATATCAGTTTTCATCCAGTTATTGCTTTCACTTTTACCTGCCTCGTAGCCCGACTGCGAGGCCGTGCTGGCCTAGCGCTCGCTAGGCGCTTGAGCGCCTGGCGATTATAAACCCAGGTCCTACATTGCAATTTTCATTTCTCCACATAGCCAAAACCTTTTAGAGAGAGAGACAGCGCCATTCCTAGAGAGAGAAGGGAGGAGATAAAGCCGTGGAGTCTGATTCTGTGACGGAATGAATTTTTTTTCCTCAAAAGCTTCCATCATGATAGGAACTGGATTAACGGACTAAATTATAAGGTAAGACTTCTACAAAAATTTTGACACAATCTCCTTTGTAATTGGATTAAACCCCAAAAATACAACCAGTATGATCAACTATTATAAGCACACAACTATCAATTGTCCACAATTCTTCCTACCACATGCATACACAGGATCACTAGTGCCATTCATGGCATAAATCTATAAAACTATTTGCTACACTAACAGTTCAATAATGAGATGCCGTTTAGGACCTGTACAATATATCCAAAAGTTTAGAGCGGAAGCAAAACTAATAACCTACAGAAGCATAGTTTATCCTTTTTACCATCATATACATCATATGCATTCTATACAAAATCCACATGTGCATGATCATCCATAGACACAAGATAAGTACACAAAATCACATGTCCAATCAAGTCTTTACGTCAACAGGCTCTCTCAAAATGGCTCCAAAATGCTTCAGGTCCTCAAACGTCTTCAGAAATGTCTTTCGATCACTCTTTCTCGTCGGGCACTAACTCTACTATCTCATCTAGAGGGAAAAAATAATAAAATAGTGAGCCGGGTTCCAGCAAGGTACATGCATATAAGCAGTAAAATAGCGATGCAGAACGATCATGTAGCTATGTAGAAACAGAAGGTTAAATAAAATATAATCTAGGAAACAGAGAAAGCATACTTTGACGATATTAAATTTAGAAATTAGAAATCAGTAGTTGGTAATCGGTAATCAGTAAACGGTAAACAGTAATCGGTAATCGATAAATGGTAATCAATAATCGGTAATCGGAAAACGGTAATCAATAATCAGTAATCGGTAATCAGTAAACCGTAACATAACATATCAGTAACAGACCCTGGCAGTATACCCTACTAGCTAAGGGGGCGAATGATTGAGGATAGATTGTGTTCAGTCCACGCAATCCAAGGCTTATGACTGTAACAAGAGTATCCCATCTCACGGGATCGGTACGGTATGCCACCCAAAGGTAGGCCAGAAACTATGCTTTCCTATAGACCATAACGCCCCGATGAAGGGCAGACCACATAAAACTCAATGGAAAAAGTTATCCTCGATCACTACCGTAAAGTTCTAAGGCATGCCGGAGAACCTATTCGGATTGTAGTCAGTCTCGGGTCCTAAATAACAGTATCAGAATAACTTCTTTATTGAAAACCTTCTTTCATAAACAGAGTTTCACAATTTACTTTTAGTTGTCTTCAAAACGTTCAGAACGTACGGTAACTGTCTAAAAACTCCTTCAGTTGTACTTCAAAAGTGCGTGAAAATTTATCGGTGTAAGTCCGTGCAAGATTTTTAAAAACAAATTGTACCGGGAGATTCATTTCAGTGTCAATTAACTTTTATATAACAGGAGCTATGGTTAAAAATCATTAAAACCCTTTCATTTTCGTACCTCGGGTTTTGCCAAAACTTCCGGACTCAAATCGGTCATTAAACATGTACTTATTCATAAAATTAATGCTATAAATCATACACATACATTAAATCATGCAATTTAATAAAAAATTTCCAATATTTTCGAGTTAGGGTTTCATCACAAACTTTCGGGACAAAATCAAACATTAATCACATGCTCATTTATAAAATTGAAGCCAAAACTTGCAATAAATATGGGTAAACACAAAATCTAACCGAACAATTGAAGGAAACATGCTACATTTACTTTAATCATGCAACAACAACAATTTAGAGCATTTTCATCAACTTGAAAGTAAGAGGAATCGGTAAAAATAAAAAACAACGTTCGAAGTACACTTGCCTTAACCCGATCTACCGTTGTTTTTACCCGTATAGGATCAGAACGAGTGATTTCTTCCCTTTTCTTCCTCTTCGTGCTTACTGTCGTACCTCAACTTCCTCTCTCTCCAGAAGGAGTAGATTAACTTGAAGAGCTTCCGAATACGAATTCTTTCAAAATTGGGCATGCCGAAATATTCAAATTGAACAATTGAATTTACACAAATACATATCACTCAATCGGCATTTAAACATGGAAATATTACACAAAATATCGTCCGAAATTCTTAGGTGAATAGTACCCGTGAACAGTACACATGAATAGTGCATATATACACAAATCAACTAATTCGCAAAATTTCGGATATCCAACAGGTAATTTATCAAACCCAAGATATGAGTAATTATAATCCCAAGTCATTTTATACATTTAACTCCAAATAGAAGCTCAAATGATGTCTGAGCGCAGGTCAAGGGCTTCGCGAACGAATTTCTGCCAAATTTCACAATTTCGAATACCCAATCGATAAATAACTTACCCAGGTCATATATAATCATAATCTAGTCCCAAATAAATCAAAAGCCCCAAAAATCAATGCCCAAAACCACCCGGGGGTAAGGTTAGGGTTTCACAATCGAAATTTCACATAATTCCACCAAATCGGGTACCCAACCGATGAATTAACTTATCGGGGATATGGGTAATCATATTCTAGTCCTAATTCATGTAAAAGCCCCAAAAATCAAAGGCTAGAATCCATCCGATCGTGTATGAACAGTACACGCGCGTGAGTGAGGGTTTCAGATGCACATAACAGTGTAGAAACAACGAATCGGACGATGAATTTCACATATATACATAATTAGACTATGGGCATCACAATGATATACATAGGGTCGGGTATCGGAAATATATACCCGAAGGAGATCGGACAAAAATCAATAAAAACGGAAGAAAAATGGTATAAATGTATTTGCCTCGACGTGCTCTACGATTTCTCTAACTAGGTTGAGGCTGGATTCGGACTCCACGGCCTCAATCTCCTCATTCCTCTCTCTTATTCGTCGCCCACTCTCTC
The DNA here is from genome assembly GCA_025585075.1 of Nepenthes mirabilis. Lineage (NCBI taxonomy): Eukaryota > Viridiplantae > Streptophyta > Magnoliopsida > Caryophyllales > Nepenthaceae > Nepenthes > Nepenthes mirabilis. The sequence continues at coordinate 15,525 of JAODPA010088610.1, read as the reverse complement.
TCTAAAAGGGTTTGGTTGCGTGGGAAAATAAAAATAGCGAAACAGCACGGAGCTTTAAAATGGCCTGGCGCTCGAGTGTGCGGCAAGCACAGCCAAATCTGGATTCTGTGCTGTTTGTGGGTTCGAGCCCACGGAGGGCGCGGGTCAGGCCCGCTACAAGCCTGCGGCAAGCCTACTTTGCGTTTTTGTCATTTGGGTCCTGTTTTGGCCATTCTAACCCAACTTTCACATCCTCGGACCATATTTTTGATTACATAACCTTAGTAAGTCATGATTATCACACTTTAAAACTCGAAATCTTATTTACAAATTAACATTTCACAGCTTACAATTTTGGTTCCCGCTTTACCATTTTTGGTTCTTTGACCTTTTCAATCCGACTCTTCCAGTACCTTTTTACCACAATTCACCTATTTTAACTTAATTACCTCGCAATTATCATATTCCAGAACTCGAGTCGTCACAGATTCCGTCCGATAGCTATTATAAAAGAGGTAACATGCGTCAAGGCAAGTGTTCTCATACTCACTAACTTTCCTCTTTTGATATTTTTCGTTTCTTATCGGGTATTTTCATCTTGATACCCACCCAAACTATGAAAAATGTAATATCCGTGACTTGAGACCAAGGATTATATAATTTATTGTTTGATTTACTCAACGATCCGGTCGGTCGAGTATCACCAAACCCTAACCTACGGGAATTGGGGGTTTTTCGTTCCTGCACCATATTTTGATAAATTGACCCAAAAATGTGAATCACCATGTCCCAAATGTTTATATATGTTGGCCGTGTGATCAATCTCGCATGTTTTGACCCATTTGCGGCGTTCGAGCCCTCAAAAAGGGCACTATTACTGTTCACCCGAAATAAAAAGGGAAATTTGCATGTTTCTACCTTTGCAATATGTTGAAGTGACTTCAGAATATGAATCCTCACATCTCAATGTAAGTATATATCGACCAGACGTCCGATTCCACAAGAATCGACCAGTTCATGGCGTCCGAGCCCTCTAAAAGCGGCCTGACACTATTCACCCAAAAATGGAATATAAATATACATGCTTTAGCTCTCTTCAATTGTGATGGAACTTATGACTAAATATTTGTGTCAAATTGTAAGCCCTGAAAATGTGTAATTGTACACCGGAAGCAAGGGAATGCGTCCCGGAGGCTTCTAAGGTTTTATTTGACAAACGAATATAAGTAAAACCCAACTCTCTTGTGAGCATGAATTGAATAGTTAAAAGATTTAAGTTTCAAAGAAAGAAAGGAACCAAGCAAGTAAATAGATGGAAATCCACAAGGCAGGACATGGCGAATTTGATCTCCTGGATGGAGATACATGATGGGAATGTGATTTCCTGATTCAAAAATGCAATGGAACTATGGTGGATCTTCCCTCAAGGAAAAGGTGAATCTTGAAATTAGGACCATGGTTCATAGGGATAGTACCCTCTAGCTTACCATGTACATCACAGTGGGAACCCAAGGAATACTTTGACCACTCTTGGGGGCGGGAAATGTTCAGGGTATGCTTTAGGATACTACTATGAGAGAACGAGGATTGCCCTGGTTCCATAGGGATATGGGGCGATTGAGATGGCCGAGTGCTGCAGGCCTATAATGTAGCCGATGGTCGAGTGTTATAGACCTAAAATGTAGCTGATGGTCAAGTGCTGTAGACCTAACATGTAGCCGACTTTAGAATATGTAACGAACACATTCCTTTCCTTGTTCTCTCGCATCGTTGGCTAGTATGACTTACTGGCTCCGGGTTCCACAAAGATTAATGGTAATAATGAAAGCGAATAAAATATAAATGGTGTAAACACGTGGACTAGATAATTTCGGATGTTCTCTTTTCTCTCATGTTTCCCTTTGTCCTGAGTATATCAGTTATTGCTTTCACTTTTGCCTGCTTGTAGGTAGTGATGTATAATTTTATTTATTGGGTTGTATGCTCACTCTTGTTGTATATCTTTCAGATGAGAACGTATTGACACCCGACGAGACGGAATAGGCCATAGAGATGTGATAGATAGCTGATATTGCATGCAGGGCTCGGGACTGGGACTTAACTGATTTTATGTATGAAATAGAAATTTTTCTCTACTTTTGCAAACCTTATAAGACATGTATGTTGGTGATTAATGATGTTTGATATGGATGAATGATGGATCAGTTTTCGTTGTATATTGTTATTTTTATGCTTCTACAGGTCTTTCTCATTGTGGTTATGATCGAGGTTCCTAGTTGCATCCTTTCCCACCGGCATTATACTGGAGTCATGATGTCGGTGCCACCTTGGTTGACGTGGTGATTAGATCCTGTGTAGTGTGTTGAGTATTGAGACTTGTGGTTTTGTTGTGGATTGTTGTAGATTATTGTGCATGGTTGATTCACAAGTATTTGTATCTTGGAAAATGCTCAATTTACAAATAAAACTCTATCCAATTTTCTACAGAAATTAACAATTTTAATTAGGAATACTAGTCTATTATTATGTTTGACGGAGGTTATTTAAGAAAAATAACCCGGTCTGTCACAATTGGTATCAGAGAAGGGATGCCTTAGGATGGATCTAAATTTATGTGGAAGCTTAGAATAGTATGAGTTAAGGCCGAATGAGTGAACGCGGGAAAAGTTAGGATCATTAAGTACTCTCATTTAGTCTGTTAACATATCTAGTAATGTCACAGAGGACGATTAAACCTTTGGCTCAACCTTTTATTGTTTCTTTTTCATTGGTGACTTCTAAAGTTGACGATGCCGCCTAGACATTGAGGCTTGCGTAGGGATGAATCGCCTCGAGAGCCCCGAGATCGAGGGGCAGAGTATCTAAATCTATTGGGGCGTCTTACAAACATCATTGAGAATATGGAGCAGCGACATCTGGCCCCTGTTCTTGCTCCAGCTCCCATTCAAGCTCCTATTAATCCGGAGCCATCTGCTTATGATCGCTTCGTTCAGAAGCGAGTGCCGGCGTTTTCGGGAGAGCCTGACCCTCTTAAGGCGGATTCGTGGTTAGAGAGTCAGAAGAGGGTATTTGCCGTGATTAGATGCCTATAGGAGGATCGGGTGCTGTTTACGTCTTATTGGCTGGAAGGTGAGGCACACCATTGGTTAAAAATGAGGAAAAGAGTGTTGGGTGTACCAGAGGCTGAGATTACTTGGAAAATATTTGAGGATGCATTTTTAGAGAAGTATTTCCTGTCTAGCCTCTGTGTTAAAAAAGAGGAGGAATTTCTCAAGCTAAGGTAGGGGAACCAGACGGTAGCAGACTACGACGCCAGATTTTCAGAGTTATCACGGTTCACTCCCTACATGGTTGAAGATGAAGAAAGAAGGACTAGGAAGTTCTAATGGGCTTGCGGGATAACATCCGCAAGCAGTTGGCGACCCTTAAATTGGCCACTTATGCTGATGTACTAGATCGAGCCTTGATTTACGAGTAAGAGCATGCAAAAGAAGAATTTTTCAGGAAGAGGTCGTCTAGTAAGAGCGGGACAAGTGCCAGCACTAGGGCTAGTTCATGGAGACCATAAAAGAAGCTAAGGCAACCAATTTCTAGACAAAGGAGTGGCTAGATCTCATCATGTTCTCAAGCTTTGGTGGGTTTGTGTGAGCACTATGGGAGGATGCATGAGGGTAGACCGTGTTCCAGGTTGACGGATGCTTGCTTCACTTTTGGCCAAGTGGGGCATAAAGCAAGGAAGTGTCCTCAGGCATCGAGGATTCAGGCTCCAAAGGCAGCAGTACAGGGTAAAGCTTTTGCAGTGTCTGCTAGTAAGGCCAGAGTATCGGATGAGGTGGTGGAAGGTATACTTCCTGTTTGTGGTATTTTTTGCTCAGTACTTTTTGACTCTGGGTCGACACACTCCTTTATTTTCCCTCGGCTAGTTGATTGTATCACACCCTCCCTTGTGACCCTTGATTTTTCTCTAGCTGTATCCACGCCCATGGGATCCTCTATTGTGACCGATGTATCCTATCCAGGGCGTATTGTGGAGGAGAAAGGACTTCCTCTAGTAGTTGATTTAATTCTTCTAGGTATGCATGATTTTGATGTTATTTTGGATATAAATTGGCTATCCAAGTATCAAGCTACTATTGATTGCTTCCACAAAAGGGCGGACATTACTATTTCGAAATGTAAACCTTTTTATATTCAGGGAGTTCGGAGAGTGGATCTGTCTAGTTTTATTTCTGCTCTACATGTTCGCCATTTGGTGAATAGCGGGTGTGAAGCCTTTTTGGCTTATGTCAATACGGTGGAAAGTCAAGAGTTATCCGTGAAGGACATTCCGGTGGTGTGTGAATTTGAGGATGTGTTTTCCAACAAGTTTTCTGCCCTACCACCACATCGTGAGATTGAATTTGGGATTGATCTCGTGTCGGGATCGGCACCCATATCGAAAGCCCCCTGCCGCATGGCTCCTGTCGAGTTGAAGGAATTGAAATAGCAGTTGCAGGACTTACTTGATATAGGTTTTATTAGACCCAGTGTATTGCTGTGGGGCACTCCGGTCCTATTCGTCAAAAAGAAGGATGGGGCCTTGAGGTTATGCATAGACTACCATGAGCTAAATAAAATTACAATAAAAAATAATTATCGTCTACAACGGATTGATGACCTCTTTGACAAATTACAGGGATCCCTAGTGTATTCCAAGATTGACCTTCAGTCAAGGTATCATCAGCTTTGCATTAAGCAGGAGGATATTGCGAAGACGGCTTTCCAAACGAGGTATGGTCACTATGAATTTCTGGTGATACCATTTGGATTGAATAATGCTCCAACCATGTTTATGGACCTGATGATCCGGGTCTTCCAGCCATTTTTGGATAAGTTTGTTGTGATTTTCATTGATGATATTCGGATTTACTCCAAGGATCACACTGAGCATGAGGGGCACCTGAGAATTGTGCTGCAGGCTCTTCAGGAATATCAGTTGTTTCCGAAGCTGAAGAAGTGTGAGTTTTGGCTTGACAGGGTGGTGTTCTTGGGCCATATAATTTCTGATTGAGGCATCTCGGTAGACCCGCAGAAAATTGAAGCGGTGGTCAATTGGAGTAGACCGACGACCATGTCTGAAGTCCGAAGCTTTTTGGGGATGGTCAGTTATTATCGTCGTTTTGTGGAGAATTTTTCTCGGGTAGCCTTGCCCCTCACCCGTTTGACAAAGAAGGAAGTAAGCTTCGCCTTGACCGAGGAGTGTGACAAAAACTTCCAAGAGCTAAAGGATTGGTTGACGACTGCCTCGATTCTTACTTTTCCTAATAATTCCAGTGGGTTCGAAGTGTATTGCGATGTGTCTAAAGTGGGACTCAGGTGTGTTCTTATGCAGGGGAAGAGTACTTGCTTATGGGTCTCGACAGTTGAAGATTCATGAGAAAAACTATCCAACCCATGACTTAGAGCTAGCCGCGATGGTTTTTGCTTTGAAGATTTAGAGACACTATCTATAAGGTGAGAAATTCCTAGTGTACTCCAACCACAAGAGCCTCAAGTATTTGTTCTCATAGAAGGAGCTAAATATGAGGCAGCGGTGATGGATCGAGTTTCTCAAAGATTACGATTGTGAGATCCAGTATTGACCGGGGAAAGCAAATGTGGTCACGGATGCCTTGAGTAGCCGAACTTGTTGGGTGGCGACCATGCAGATTAAGCAGATGGAGTTGCTAGACTGCTTGAAATCTTGTCATATCCAGCCCTACATTAAGGGTAACAGGATCATGTTATCCTTTCTGCAGGTATAGCCCGAGATCCTTCAAAGGATCAAGGAAGGGCAAGTGAACGACCCATTTCTGATGGATATTATGGGGGACCATGGTAGAGACTCTCGAATTGATTTTAGCGTGCGTACAAATGGAGTTTTGAGATTTAGAGAGCGGCTATGCGTACCAGATGTTAAGGAACTAAAGGAAGAAATAATGAAGGAGGCACACAGGACTCAGTACACAATTCACCCCAATATGAACAAGACGTATCAGGATTTGAGGAAGATGTTCTGGTGGAGAAACATGCGGAGAGAGATCGTGACTTTTGTTAATCAATGTCTCGTCTGTCAGTTGCTGAAGGCTGAAAGGAGAAAGCCTTCTGGATTATTGCAGCCCCTGCCCATTTCAAGCCAGAAGTGGGAGGACATCTCGATGGACTTTGTGTCAAGATTGCCTAGAACTTCAAAGAATCATGATGCAATTTGGGTCATTGCTGACCGGTTGACGAAATCTGCTCATTTTATAGCCATTCGGACTATGTACTCCCGTGATTGTCTTGCACAGTTGTACATCAGTGAGATCATGAGGTTGCATGGCGTGCCAGCGTCCATTGTGTCTGATCGTGACCCACGGTTCATCTCTAAATTTTGGGAGAGCTTGCATGGGGAGTTAGGGACAAACCTAAAGTTTAGTACGGTGTATTATCCTCAAACTGATGGCCAGTCTGAGCTGACAATCCAGATACTAGAGGATATGCTTTGGGCTTCGGTATTGGAGTTCCATGGGAATTGGGATGATTTTTTAGTGCTAGTCGAGTTTGCTTATAACAACAGTTTTCAAGTGAGTATCGGAATGGTTCCCTTTGAGGCACTTTATGATAGGAAGTTTCGATCTCCCATCCATTGGAAGGAGACCGGGGATGGATGTTTGTTGTGCCTGGATGTTATTCGAGAGATGTTGGAAAAGATCGCAGTGGTCATAGAAAAGTTGAAAGTCGCTCAGAGCCGACAGAAAAGTTATGCTGATTAAAGGAGGTTGAAGCTCAGGTTTGAGGTTGGAGATTTCGTCTTCCTTAAGGTCTCGCCGTGGAAGGGAACTTCCATATTTAGTGTTAAAGGGAAGCTGAAGGCACGTTTCATTGGGTCATTTGAGATTCTTGAAAGAGTTGGCGAGGTGGCTTATCGTCTAGCTTTGCCACCGAGTTTGGCCGAGGTGCACAACGTCTTCCTTGTTTCCATGTTAAGGAAGTACATATATGATCCATCTCATGTGATTGATTATGGTCCTTTGGCTATCAATGAGGATTTAGCATATATAGAGGAACTGGTGGAAATCTTAGACTGCAAGGACAAAATCTTGCACTCTAAGTCGATTCCTCTCGTGAAAGTTTTATGGAGGAATTACTCCCATGAGGAGGCGACATGGGAAAGAGAGGATGAAATTCGGGAAAAGCATCCCCATCTATTCCGAGGTATGTAAGCTTATTCAAACTTTTAGATTCGTTAAATTTCGAGGATGAAATTTCTATAAGTGGGGGAGAATTGTGAGGTTTCGGGTCTAAAAGCATAATAAATATGAGGTAATCAATGTGATAATAATTAATACTAGACCTATTGAACGAATGAGCATGTGTATCAGAAGAAAAATTGAGAAAAATAAATCGGCTTGTGGACTGCTAATGCGCTGCCAACAGGTCACGCCTGCTGTGCGGTCAAGCTTGGGCTCGAGCACAAAAAGCAGTAGCGCTAGCAACAGGTCACGCCAGTTGTGCTCTCGAGCCTGGGCTTGAGTGCAAAAAGTAGTAGCGCCAGCAGCAGGTTGCGCTTGCTGTGCACACGAGCCTGGGCTTGAACGCAAAAGGCAGTAGTGCCCCGCTCACTGAGCGCCTCTGTGCGCTCGAGCGCAGCCTGGCTGCGAGGCCGCGCTCACCTGGAGCTCGCCAAGTGCTGGAGCGCCCGGCGATTATAAACCCGCATCCTACTTTATATTTTTATTTCTCCACGTAGCCAAACCCTTTTAGAGAGAGAGAGCGCCATTCCTAGAGAGAGAAGGGAGGAGATCGAGCCGTGGAGTCCGGTTCCGTCCGATAGCTAGTTATAAAAGAGGTAGCACGCGTCAAGGCAAGTGTTCTCATGCTCATTAACTTTCCTCTTTCGATGTTTTTCGTTTATCATCAAATATTTTCATTTCGATACCCACCTAAACCATGGAAAATGTAATACTCATGACTTAAGACCAAGGATTATGTAATTTATTATCCGATTTACTCACTGATCCAGTCGGTAGAGTACCACCAAACCCTAACCTACGGGAATTGGGGGTTTTTCATTCCCGCACTGTATTTTGTTAAATTGACCCCAAAATGTGAATCACCACAACCCAAATGTGTATATATGTCAGCCGTGTGATCGATCTCGCACGTTTTGACCCGTTCGCGGCGTCTGAGCCCTCTAAAAGGGCACTGTTAATGTTCACCCGAAATAAAAAGGGAAATTTGCATGTTTCTACCTTTGTAATATGTTGAAGCGACTTCAAAAGATAAATCCTCACATCCCAATCGTAAGTTTATATCGACCGGACGTCCGATTCCATAAGAATCGACTCGTTTGCAGCGTCCGAACTCTCTAAAAGTGGCCTGACACTATTCACCCAAAATTGGAATGTAAATGTGTATGCTTTAGCTCTCTTCAATTGTGATGGAACTTATGACTAACTGTTTGTGTCAAATTGTAAGTCATGAAAATATGTAATTGTGCACCGGAAGTAAGAGAATGCGTCTCAAAGGCTTCTAAGGTGGTGTTCGACCAATTGAGGTAAGTAAAATCTAACTCTCTTGCGAGCTTGAATTGAATGGTTAAAAGATTTAAATTCCAAAGGAAAAAGGAACCGAGCAAGTAAATAGAGAGAAATTCACAAGGCACGACATGGCAGGTTTGATCTCCTGGATGGAGATATGTGATGGGAATGTGATTTTCTGATTCGAAAATGCAATGGAACTGTGGTGGAGCTTCCTTCAAGGAAAAGGTGAATCTTGAAACTAGGACCATGGTTCATAGGGGCAGTACCTTCTAGCTTACCATGTACATCACGGTGGGAACCCAAGGAATACTCCGGCCGCTCTTGGAGGCTGGTGACATTCAGGATATGCTTTAAGATACTACTGTGAAAGAATGAGGATTGCCCTGGTCCCCGGGGGATATGGGACGATTGAGATGGCTGAGTGCTGCAGGCCTAAAATGTAGCCGAAGGTCGAGGCTGCAGATCTAAAATGTAGCGGATGGTCGAGTGTTGTAGACCTAAAATGTAGCCGGCTTTAGAATGTGTAGTGAACACATTCCTTTCCTCGTTCTCTCACATCATTGGCTAGTATGACTTACTGGATCTAGGATCCGTAAAGATTAACGGTAATAATGAAAGCGAATAAAACGTAACTGTTGTAAACACATGGAGTAGATAATTCCAGATGTTCTCTTTCCTCTCATGTTTCCCTTTGTCTTGAGTATATGACTTTTCATCCAGTTATTACTTTCACTTTTATCTACCTGTAGTTAGTGATGTGTGATTTTATTTGTTGGGTTGTACGCTCACTCTTGCTGTGTATCTTTTAGATGAGAACGCATTGATACCTGACGAGACAGAATAGGCCATAGAGGTGTGATAGACAGCTGATATGGCACGCAGGGCTCGGGACTGGGACTTAGCTAATTTTATGTATGAAATAGAAATTTTGCTCTACTACTTTGTAAACTGTATAAGACATGTATGGTGGTGATTAATGATATTTGGTATGGATGAATGATAGATAAGTTTTAGCTATATATTGTGGTTTTTATGCTTCCACAGGTCTTTCTCATTGTGGTTATGATCGAGGTTCCTAGTTGGTATCCTTCTCCACCGGCATTATACTGGAATTATGATATCGGTGCCACCTCGGTTGATGTGGCGATTAGATCCTGTGTAGTGTGTTGAGTATTGGGACTTGTGGTTTTGTTGTGGATTGTTGTACAGGGTTGATTTATAGGTATTTGTATTTTGAAAAATGCTTAATTTACAAACGGAACTCTACCCAATTTTCTATAGAAATTAATAATTTTAATTAGGAATACTAGTCCATTATTATGTTTGACGGAGGTTATTTAAAGAAAATAACCTGGTCCGTCACAAGGACACTTCTTGATTTTGTGCCCCACTTGGCCGTAATTAAAACACATACCCATCAACATAAAACAAGGCTTACTTCCATGCGTCTTCCTATAGTGCTGGCATGAACTGATTGAAGCTTGTGAGGATCACACAGTTTGGCTGCTCTTCTTCTCTGAATCTTGTTGCCTTATCCTCTTCGGCAGTCTCTAAGAACTCGCACTAGAGATGGGACCAATACCACTCTTACTTGGCCTCCTCTTCTTGAAGAATTCTTCCATTGCAAGCTCCTTTGTGTGGTTCAAAGTACAATCCAACACATCCGCATAAGTTGCCAACTTCAAGGTCACCAACTGCTTGCAGATATCATCTCACAAACCTTGAAGGAACTTTCTCGCTTTTCTCTCATCATCTTCTACCATGTACGGAGTATACCGAGATAACTCTGTAAACTTTGCATCGTACTCGACAACTGACCGGGTACCTTATCTTAGACGGATAAACTCTTCCTCCTTTTGTTCATAGAGGCTGGATGAAAAATATTTCTCCATGAATACTTTCTCAAACATAGGCCAGGTAATCTCATTCTTCGGTACACCCATGGCCCTCTTCTTCATCTCCCACCAATGATAGGCCTCACCCTCCAACTGATCAGAGGCAAACAATACTCGATCATCCTCTGGACAATGAATAATAGTGAACACCTTCTACAATCTCTAAAATCACATGTCCACTTTAATTGGGTCTGGCTCCCCTGGAACTCAAGAACTCTCTCCACGATGAATTGATCAGAAGCAGACGGTCCAGGATTAGTGAGAGCTTAAACCAGAGTTGGAATAGGCACTGGAGCAAGATTTCTTTGCCCCATGTTCTCTATGATGTTGGCCATTCGACCTGACAAATTTAGATACTTGGCCTCTCTATCACGCAATTGATCATCTCCTCGCGTAGTCCTTTGTCTCGGAGGCATTATCGGCTATAGATGTCTATTCTAAAACAATAATGGTATGGGTTGGATTACAGGTTGGACACTAACATGAAAATTACAATTCTATGCAATTTAAACACAACTAACGGTCTACGTAGGATAACTAGAATAACTAAAACTACCTAACCTAGTTTAACCATTCTATACCCATACCTACTTATTTCACCTAGCCTATACTATCTAAGACTTCCACATAAGACTCAGATCAAGTCTAAGGCATCTCATCTCTGATACCAATTGTGATAGATCACATTTTTAAATTGAAATTCGGCAGAATTTTGATTGTAAAATGATTGTCAAACTAATAAACCTATATAAAATCCTTGTATAGTACAAATATAACACAGGATTCAAAAGCTACAATATAACATGTGGTACCAATGGCATAACATTGGTTATGATGTGGGCTCATATAAGATGCCACTAGGTTGCTATACAAACCATAAAAATCTACGAAAGTATATACATCCATCAAATACGGTGAAAACTAACCACAAGTACATCATCACATATAACTACATCAATATACAATTCATCTCAAAATATACAAAATACTCCACATAAGGGTACAAAATCACAACATCTAAGTCATCAAAAGTATCCTCCAAGTCTTCAGCCTAGCTGACTCCTAATCATTACTCCACATTATCAGACATAAATGCGTGCTCATCTAAATGAAGAAAAAATAGTAAGGAGTGAGTCAAATACTCAATAAGATATAATATAAATAAGGATAATAAACAATATATATAAAATAAAGTAAAGGGAGGGAATAAGAGCAGAATATGAATAAATAACTTTCGGGAACACATTCATCTTTTTCATTTTATTTCTAATCCTTTTAGGTTCTAAAATATATAAAATTTTTATTATCTTTACGGACCAAGATCAGTAGGTCTTACCAGCTGACAGTGTAGTCAAACGAGGAAAGGAATGTGTTTACTTCCACGTAATCTAAGGCATAAACCCACACAATTCATGTGACAGAACGAGTCCTCATCCTCTAAAGATCTCTGTCAATAATCCTACAAAACTAATGCTTTAATTTTAAATATATTTAATTCTACAGAAAGCCGGGTAGAGTTTCCTCTAAAAATAGGATAAAAATCATACAAATAACCTGTATAAACAATCCTCAAAATATAATCCACTACACATCCACAAACACATTTACAAGATTGACAAATGTCATATTATCCATGGCTCCAATACGGTACTCCTAAATACCGTATTGGATCTAAGAGAGATGCCATTTAGGACCAAAACAAAAATCCAAAATCAATTGACAATGCGGAAGCAACTATAACCATATGTTAACCTACGGAAGCAAAAATAATATTTTCATCACAGCATAAAACACACTTCATTATTATAATATACAATGTTCATTCAAAATACTAGCTATATACATTCACAAGTCCTCAAGGCTTTTAAAATCTTTAAGGTCTTCAAGCCCATCAAGCTTTTTTCCTTCTAGATAATCCTATCTTTAGTCCTTATTGGGTTTCAACTTATCTGGAGGGAAAAAAATAGAAGAGTAAGTCGAAGCCCAGTAAGGTACCATAAAACATGCAAATGTGAAATCAATCATACATAACAGAATATAAATGTAATAAGGCAGAAGTCATGGGAATTATTGAAGAACAGAAATGCATACGGAACCATGAGAAAAACATAAATCAATATAAACTTGTATTGGAAAATCATAAATCAGAATCGGAATTTTCTTGTTCTTTGAATTTCAACTTTACTGTCTGAAGGACCTAAACTAGTAGACTCTACTAGTCGATGGGGCAAATAATCGAGGATAGATTATATTTTGTACACAATCAGAGGCCAGAAACAGAATAGTAATACCGCTTCTCTAGCAGGATCAAACACGGAAATACCTCTCGAAGGCAGGTCAAATCAACTTTCTATCCTCTAGATTTTAACTCCTCGAGGAAGAGTAGACCACATATCACTCCATGGACAGATTTATCATCGATTACCACTGTAATATTCTAAGGCATGCCAGAAAATCTTATCTGACTGTACAACAGTCCTAGGTCTGATTTCTTATTGATTTAACTAAACAGAAAATATTCTCATTCTTATCTCTTAACTCTTAACTCATTTTGCCTCGAGAGCCAGTAAAATTTATATAGATAAACCTTTAGACAGCTTTAGAACTTTCTCAATAATTTAGCAATACAGTTTCATATAAAATTTTCAGATAAAAATCATCTCATAAATATTAACATTTTACAAAATCACATTTACCTCTCAAGATTCAAGAAACTTAAACACCAAATCCCCAATTTTCGTTCTAGGGATGCAAAGCTTCCGGATATAAATCGAACATCGAACACATGCTTAATTATGAAATCGAAGCCATAAATCATGAGGTAAATATGAAATTTAATCCAACAATTATGAGAAACATGCAACATTTGGAACAAAACTTAAGGAACGATGAATTTAGAGCATAAATATCAAAATAGAGATATTAAAAAGTGATAAAAATGGAAAACAACGTTCAAGGTGTACTTGTCTTAACCGGATCTACTATTTTTCTTATTTTGATCAGATTAGAAATGGTGGAGATTCTCTCTTCTTTCCTCTTATCTTTCCTTCTCCTTTGCTACCCTGCTGCTTGTCTTCCCTCTCTGTCCCTCCCATTTCTCCCTTTTACAAACGAAGTCCGAAGTCAATGGAAGCTTCTAAATTGCGCTTGAACGCACATCGAGTGCCAAGGAACAATAACGGGTCGTGCTTGAGTGCTTGTTGAGCGTCCTTCGGGCATGATATTTTGCTAAATGTGCTCGGGTGGCGCCTCGGGCGTGCCTATTCTGCTAAGTCCGCCTAAGTGGCATCTTGGGTGAAGCTCGGGTGTCGAGCCTCTGATGTCTATTTTTGCTTTCAAATCAATTTTTTCTTCATTTTTTCTTAATCCATATACATTAAACCTAATTATATTAACTTAATTATCATGATTTACTATATTTTGAGATTTCAGATCTTACAGCTCTCCCCTACTTATAAAAATTTCATCCTCAAAATTTAATGAACCTTAAAATTTTTCCTAATTAGAGGAAATCTTCCTAGCATCCCCAAATCATTTCCTCGATCAAACAATTTATCCCAGAAAACCTTAAGTATTCAAATTGTCCTGATCCTTGTTATCTGATGTGTCCTATTTAAAGTCTGAATTCACTAAATCCGAAGGTAAACCCAATTCATTAAATATTTTTCCGACTTGGTTCTAAACCTTAAACGGGCATAATTTCTTACTTCCCTTTAAGCTAAGCTTCGAGTTTGAGCATTCCCTCTGAACATTAACTTAAACCTTAAATTATAGGGTTTCAACACCTTCTCGCTATACAAGTCTGATCAATTTTCTGACTCTAAATCGACTAATTGCAATACACCACCACAACTCCACCACAACTAACTCAACCTAGTACCCAAACTCTTTTATCAAGTTTGACAAAAATTCTGTCACATCCTTGATTCACAATGAAACTTTCAATACAGAATACTTTACATTCTCACCTTCTCGATGGCATGTCACTAAACCGACATTTCTATGAAATACATATTCCCACAAACCCTCAAACTATATAAAGGTTATAAACTACAATTATACAGCCATTAAGGATTTGATGTTGTTTTAGATCGTTACCCAAAATCTCAAAACTCCATCACTATGCAACCTAAAGATATCGTTGGCATACTGATGAGCCAACTGATTAAACATGAACACTTCTTCCATAACTATGATGAGTGGGTCATCCTTTATCATAAAACAAAACCATAAAGACTTCTTATTTCAAAATTTTATAGCTCTAGTACTTTGAATACGTTTCTGTTTCCCAACTTAGGAGTACGATATTCCATTGCCTCAAGCATTCGAACCTACCCATAATTTCTCCAACAGGGACATCCAATTGGCAGTTCTGACCTATGGAGGAGTAACTCTAGCTTTACAATCCCCAAACCTTAAGATTCGCAAGATCTCAAGTTCCTCCAAAAGCAGCATCCATAAATCCTCAAGGAAAAGATCCGATCGTAAAATCCCACTATGGTGAATTAGTTTCAAATTATAAGCTCCTCCCCTATTTAATTTGATGGTAGCCACCTATTGTGATGCAAAATAACAAAACCCTAATCTTGCTCAAAAGCACTACAATCTACGCTGATTTACTAGACCAATCAATAAATCTTTACTTTCTAGAAGTTCAAATGTATCTTCAACAATACCTGACCGATGTTCTAATTCCATACACAATCCTCAAAGACTAATGTTGATTCTAACTGGTCTCCATATCTCCCATTAAAACAAGTCGGTTTGGTCTTTTCCTCCAAATATATATATTCTCAAAACTTTCATGGCTAGATTCCTTAACGACCGCTAACCAACTTTAAAGGGGTGGTCTCATTTACTAATTAGACTCAACGCTTATTCTGGATTCAATCAACTTTACCTTTCGTTTAGAATTCATAACCTAATTATAGGGCAGCATATCCTCGCGATACAATTCACACCAATATCCTCGAGCACCATTTTAATTTCCAAAAGGATCGGCATAACCCGAAAATTGACTCCAAATCAACAATCCCACTTATCCACTATGAGGTTTCGAATTTAAAAATTCGATATTAATGAGGTAATTAGGATGATAATGATTTATA